>NAPT01000341.1:0-30472 GCA_002927785.1 Cladonia uncialis
TTTGCCAGGGGGTGAGGCGCCTCCATAGGCGGGGGTAGAGGAGGAGGCAAGTCCCTGCTCTAGTCGCTAGCTACCTGCGTGCCTCTGTTGCTAACCTCTTTTAGGGGGTTGATGATGCGGCGGCGGCGGAGGCCGCAGAGGTGGAGGCGGCGGTGGAAGAGGCGGGGGAGTTTTTAGGGGTTAGTGCTACACTCTCTGCTCGTTGCTAGAGCTAATACCCCTTCTAGTCGGCGGGGTTTACCCCTGTAAATCCTCGCGAGAGGAGTAGGGATCCGGCTGCGTGGACTGGGCGGGCTGGTGGCGTGGCCGCTGCGGCGGTAGAGGTAAGTCTTCGCCCGCTAGCGCGCCGTTGCTTGCTGATTCATGAAGGAGGTGTCGGAGGAGAGGAGGGCCTTGCGGGCCAAGCGGCGGAGGAGGAAGGAGAGGAAGAGGGAGTTGAAGAGGCAGAAGGTGGCGGAATGATTAGGTCAGTCATCCTAGCCCGCTCTCGCAGCGCTCACTGACCGCCTTCTGGACTTAGATCGTGGTTTTTCCTTTTCCTTTCCTTTGGCGTTTGGCGTTTGGCGTTCGGCGTTCGGCGTTTGCCGGGCACTCACAACTCATGCTGTCTTCTGGCAGCGATGACCTTGCCTTTGGCCTTCAGCAATTTCGCCACCGACGCTTGCCAATCCTCGACGACACGCGCTACGCTAGCGCACCGCCTACGACACGACTAGCCTCCCTTAAATACTTCCTCGGTCACATAACCTTCCGACTCTTTCATCCTTCCAACAGCTCCCAGCAGTGGGTCCGGGCACTCACAACTCATGTGCCTGCCCTGCCTTGGCCCCCCGACTCGACACATCAAGCCGGCCACCCCAGCACCCGACGGCGTACCACAGCACCCGACGGTGTACCAGCAGTCCTCCATAGCCTTAGCTCACGAACGTCTCTTTCTCCGTTTCCGCTGTCCGTCCGCTTGCTCATCGTAGGCACGCTTCAGTACTGGTGCCGTGTCCAGCTCCGCTTCTGGTACCCATTGGTTGTAGACATCACCCCATCCTGTCCATTTGACCTTGTACGAAACACCCTCCTTGTTCTTTACCTTATCAACGATCTCCTCAACCTCCCATTGCTCTTCATCATCGATGAGCTCAGGAGGCTGCATGAAGTCCGCTGACTCTGCGCCATCGCGCAGCTGGTAAGGTTCAAGCAGTGATACGTGAAAGGTATTATGGATTCGATAATTCGTAGGCAGCGTCAAACGATACGCCTGCGTACCGACCTTATCCTCAATCCTGAATGGGCCAACGAATCGATGGGACAATTTCTTGCTAGGTCGCCTTTGCTTCAGGTTTTTTGTCGACAGCATTACCAACTCGCCCACATTGTACTCTTTTGGCGTGTGGTTCTCGTTGTAATACTTCGCTTGCGCTGCGACAGCGCGCTGCCAGTGCGATTCTATCTGCTTGCGATAGTTCTGCAATTGCTCCACCCGTTCCTTTGCTGCCGGCACCTCCCCCTCCAGGGAGCCGTCCCCGGCTTCCCAATGGATCTCGGGGTTGTAGCCGTACATTGCAAAGAACGGGGTGCATTTGATGGTGTTGTGATAGCTATTCATGTATGCGAATTCGGCAATTGGCAAGAGCTTTGCCCAATTGGTCTGTTCCGAATTGGCAAACGTCCGCAAGAAATGTTCTAGCGTCTGATTTTGCCTTTCTGTCTGGCCATCCGTCTGCGGATGGAAGCGGTGCTCATGCGTCGCTTTATCTTTGCATGGTAGCAGAGGGTTGACCAGAAAGCACTTGTGAATAGAGATCCTCTATCACTGACTACACCAGCTGGCATACCGAAGCGACAGCTTATTTCAAAGAAGAATATCTCACCCAGCTCTTCTGCGGTGATCTTCTTGGTCGTGGCGATATAGCGAGCCATCTTGGTGAACCTGTCCACTACCACAAAAATAGCGTCATGGACAACACCTGCCCGCTTGCTTGGAGGCAACCCCGTCACAAAGTCCATGGTCAGCTCCTGCCATAGCCCTTTGGGTAGGGGCAAGGATTGCAACTCGCCATAAGGGCGATGTTTAGGGACCTTGGTCCTTTGACAGATATCACAGGTGCGGACATAGCTGCGTGTCTGCTCTGAGATATTGCTCCAGTGGTATTTCCGCCGCAAGAGCTCTATTGTCTTTGCAGCTCCAAAATGTCCCGCTAGAGGATCATCATGACATCTGCTTATGAGCTCCTGCCGGAGGGCACTGTCATCGGGTACATACAGTAGCCCCTTGTACCGAAGAAGGTCATCATCATCGAACGACCAATCTGCGTGAGCGCTCCGCTGACGGCCCGCTGTAGTCTCCTTATCCGCTCTGAACCTGATGACCCAGTCATCTACGGCTTGAAGCTCACGGATGACCTGTTTCAGCGGCCTTTGAGGCTCCTCATATGGCCCCTCAGCTAGCTCCCTAGCAGTCTTCCTTGATATCACGACTTGAATGTTCGCAACAAGGTATTGCGGCACTCCGTCGTCGGGCCGCCTACGCGGCTTTGACTCCTTTTCCGACCACAATGCTGACTTGTTCTGCAGTGTCGGTAGGAGGGTGGTATTGAAAGGGGATGCCCCCTCATAATCGGGTCGTCTTGACGGTGGATCAGCAGGATTGGTCTTGCCTGCTCGATGGGTTATCTCAAAATCGTATCCCGCAAGCTTCAGCGCCCAGCGAGCTTGTCGTGGGGTTAGCTCCTTCACCTTCATGAAGCCTCGCAGGTTATTATGATCCGTCAGCACCTCGATTGAGTGTAGGCTCCTCTCTAGGTAGTGACGCCATTGCTTGAATGCGTCCACTACTGCCAACAATTCTTGGTCATGCGTCTCATAATTCTGCTCCGCAGGAATCATCTTGCGCGACCAGAAAGCCACAGGCCGCCAGCTCCCCGCCTCATCAGGCTGCGATAGGATGCCAGCAATAGCGAAAGCTGATGCATCGGTCTCAACCTTGATCTTCTTAGACGGGTCGAAGTGCTGCAGCAATGGGGCTTCAGTGAATTTTTGGCATAGCTGCTGAAACGCTTGCTCAGCGTCTTCGGGCCAGTGGAACGGTCCAGTCTTCTTGCCCTCCTTGCTGCCTTTAAGAAGGCCAGTAAGAGGGGCAGCGATAGCTGAATAGCGATGGATGAAGCGACGATAGAAGTTCGCGAATCCCAAGAAGACCTGGACTTCCCGATAAGCCTTTGGCCTAGGCCATTCCTTGATGGTGGCAACCCTGCGCGGGTCCATTTCTATGCCAGTGGTCGACACGATAAACCCTAGGAATTCGACTTGGGTGGTATCGAAGGCGCACTTCTTCAAGTTGGCATACAATTGATATTGTCGGAGCCGCCGCAGCACCTCCTTGACGTGCCGCCAGTGGTCCGCTGGCTCTTCTGAAAAGACCAGTATGTCATCCAGATATACCACGCATATCACATCGACTAGCCCTGCCAGGGCCCGATTGATGTATGCTTGGAAGGTGGCGGGTGCATTTGCAAGCCCAAATGGCATGACAAGATATTCAAAATGACCATAGCGCGTGCGGAACGCTGTCTTCCATTCGTCGCCGCGCTTGATGCGAATACGGTGATAGGCATCCTTCAGGTCCAATTTCGATAATCGTTTGGCACCGCATAAGCGGTCCAACGTCTCAGTGATAAGGGGCAATGGGTGCCGATTCTTGACAGTCACCGCATTCAGCCCTCGATAATCGACGCAGAGACGTAGCCCCCCATCCTTCTTCGGTACGAAAAGGATAGGTGCTCCTGCCGGCGAAACAGAGTGGCGTATCCATCCTCTCGCCAGCGCATCATCAAGGTAGCGCCGCAGCTCTGCTAGCTCGACTCTTGATAGATTGTATAGGGGACCATATGGTGGCTCCCCTCCGTTTAGCTCAATAGCATGGTCTCCCCGTTTCTGTTCAGGCAAGATACCAGCTTTTTCATTTGAGAAAACATCCTCGAACTCTTTCAGTTGAGGGGGAATACTGCCTGCACTGGACTCGTCAGCCCGTCGGCGCTCCGCCATATCCGCGCTAGCGCATATCACAGCGAACACTTCCTCTTCCTGCTGCAGGACTTGTGCAAACTCGGTCGGTTCATCAATCTGCAGATGCTCAGAATTGATTTGATACCGCCATTGACGCGTCAGCGAGTCGACCATGACACCCGACTTATGGAGACATTCGGCCCAACGTCGGCCCGTACAATGGCCATTGCCTCAGTTCTCAGACGTGTCTTTACCCCTTCGAGGTAGTCCCGCATAGGTCTCTCGGCTAAGGAATGAGCGTTGCGCCTAACCCTAGTAGGCAGCTTCCGATGTTTAACCAGTATTAGGACGGGACACCGCGGAATTTGACGCAGCTAATCCTGATATGGATTAATTTCGCGCTAATATATGAAGCTATCCCGAAAGGGCTAGGGAAGCGTCTGAGAACTGAGGCAACTACATTGGCTTTTGAGCATCGCGGTCACAAGGGGCGGGGGGCCCCCACAACAGCTGCCGCAAATGCAAGGCGTGGTTGAAAAGGATGACGAGGTTTGGGATGGTGTGTTATATCACGAGTCTTCCGTTGTCCTTTCAAGGAGCGGACGCGTTTGCCACAAGGCGAGTACTGACGAGAGGAATCCCAACGAGAGGAATCCCAACTGGATCTTCAACCACCGGCAAGAGTTCTGTGGCGTATGACCTACCGCTGCCCATCTGCTATTATTCCTCCTTTTCTACCTTCGGAGCTGGCTCACTCTTGATTGACAGCTGGGATTGAAAGGTAGTAGTACCAATTAAGGTTTGGTGGTGGCGCGCATCTATTTCCTTCTCACCCGCAACTTTCTATTCTCTTTTCACCAGAAACTTGCGATTCCCTTCTCACCAGCGACTCTAGGTTCCTCCTCCGGCTTTCAGGATCCATTTGGTCTTCTTCTGCTCCAGCTTTTCGCCTCGAATGGCTTCCGCACCGTCGCCAGCGTCACCGCCTGTGCCTGCCTCGACCGAGTCATCCTCCCCTCCTTCCGTTATTCAGCACCCCCGCAATTGGACGAGCATGATCCATGCCGTGGAATTGAACCGTTGGTTGCGACACATGAGCACCCAGTCTAACGCGCCCACGCCTAGGATAGACAAGCCTTTGCGCATTGCGTCTCAGGTAGCTGCCTACACCAGTCCGAAACAAAAGCAGAGGTGAGCCGGATTTCCTTTGCCTTGTTCTCCCTCCTCTCTTTTCATTTTCCGCCCGATGTGGCCGCCGAGCCTCTGCTGCTGTCTGCTTTGGACAGATGGCAGTGCGAGAGACCTTGGGCAAACCATCACGCTGACTTTCTCGTTGCGGCTGTTTGGGGCAGCGGTAATACGCTACAGGAACCCTACTGATGGTTAACATACAGTTTAGTATGTTACCACCAGTGATCACCCTTTTGGTCTAGTCGTAATGATTTCGCTTACCGTCCTCACTCTGCGGCGATCCAGTTACCTTGAGACCCTCTCCACCCAGGACGACGCGCCTGATTACGAGGCCTGCATTGAGCTCAGTAGGGCCGTCCGAGATTTGACCAGCGCCAAAGGGGATGCGGCGGGCCTAGGCCAATAGCATGCGGTGGCAGTTGCCCGGGTAGGCGAGCATTACTACCTCTACAGCAGCACCTTTGATCCCGCGGGCTATCCGGCCTCGACGCCCACTCCTCGCCTGATCGAGCAGCCTGGCTGTGTCAACTTCCGTCACCTGATTAAGCTTGGGCTTTGCGGGAAAACAAGACGTATGGGCCCATCAAAGGCCAATCCGACCGCGCCGTCAAGGGTCGTGGCCACTCCCCCCTGGAGAAGATGTGGATGACTGGCAGTGGCAGCACGAACCGTTGATGCCTATCGGAAGCTGGCCACTTTATTGAGAACGTCGCTGCTAGCACCGCGGGCATCTCGCCCTCGGGGCCTTCGGGGCCCAACGACTCCCATTATACCTGGGTGGAGATGACGTGGTGACGGGGCCAGCCTGACTCTCGTTTTCCCCCCTTCTCTGGATCTACGGCCACCAGGCCCCCTGCCCGGATGATCCCAGTCTTGCGGGCCGTGTCCGCACACTCCCGCACAAGGCCCCTACCGTAGCGTCCCACCGCCAGGCAGCTCAGCAAATCTTGGTCTGGGAGGTGGCCAGCAAGCCGCATGCGCTCAATGCGGAAGTCCGGGGCCTCGATTGCGATCAAGCCTCGATCCTACTCCAAACTCACCGCCGAGAGGCTTGGACGCAGGTTTATGTCAAGGATTGGAAAGCCTAGACCCGCCGGTCCACCCCTGGCCAGGCCCGCGTCGTGAGGGGTTGAAGCGGATTGATAGCGACCCAGTGCCCCCTGGACCCATATGTCGTCGAGATAAGCGTAAGTTGGCACGGGAATAAACCGAGGCATCCCGCTGATAATTATTCCAGAAGGTCAAATGATACTACGAATACTCGTACAATCGGTTCGTGGAGACTCTCAGCACCAGCATCGAGTGCGACACTCTTCTCCAACTGCGCTGCTGGGAGCGTTCATCGGGTGAGGAGCGCCTTCAGGGTGACCGCGGCTGCGGGTATGGCCTCCTACTGATCCCTCTCAGCCTTCGCCCAGGCCTATGTCGACCACGAGCTAGGCGGTCAGAAGGGGCTGCCGTGTACACTATTCATCTTCCACCGCTGTAGGGTAGCTGGGATCTCAGGATTCTCTCCATCTAGCATCGCATTCTGCGTGCAGGTAGGTTCGGTAGGTAGGTAGGTAGCTGCGTCGCATTAACATTCTCGTCTGTATCGGGTTAGTTTGCCTGTTCACTGCGCGCGTTCTAGGTATCGTTGTTCGTCATGGCCACTTCACCCATATGCTCACCTCCTCCATCTTCCCTTTCCTTCATTCCGCCCTTCATCTCTCTCACACCATCGACGTTCACTGGACGCCATCACATACGCATTATTCCTCCCGTCAGACCTGTTGGCATTCCCGCTTTCCATGGTTCTGTAGTCCTCCCAGTCAACACGTCGTCTGCGTTCACCCCTTGCCCCGGCTCCCCGCCTCACTCTGCTAAATCCCGAGTCTAAATAAGGTATGTCTGACAAACCCGTTGGTGGTGCTATCATTATCACATGAATGGATTCACATGCGGTAAGTTGCATTCAGACTCGTAGTGCAGTACTGGTTCGCTTTTCATGAATGAATTATTCGCCTCTATCGTATATAATGAATATCGATCCGTTCTTTCGCCTTGGGGCCGGCCGTCTGTTCCGGGGAGCTATTCATCAGGGCCGCATTCCCACCCTTTTTCATTTTCTTCTCAGACAACGACCGTCTTCTTCTCCCCCCCAATCTTTTTCGATCTCGATCGAGTCCTTCTACATTTCGAGGTAGGCTTTCACAGGCCTGCCCGTACTCAGCGGTCAACCTCGCATCGTGCTGTGGCGTCGGTGGTTGAATGATCATCTCTCCTCGAGAATCCTTGTATGCTGCTTGAAAATGATCGTCCAGTCTCATCTCTGTTGAGTAAAGTCTCCCCTCCATCATCTGACACCTCAATCGCCTCTCGTCTTGTCGTCGCGTGACGGAGCTGACCTGTTTGACTGGGAGGCTAACTGCAAGGATATTTCCCTGATTATCTATAGAGGAATGGCGAAAGCAATCTATTCGAGAGGGACCAGTTCACCTCAGCAGTCAACAACGAGGAGCGCATTCTCTCCCACCTTATCCACCGTGGAAACTTCACTACACAGATACTCAACATAAAACGCTCCTGGTGATGGCATAGAGCGCGTGAGCTATTCAAAAACGACCTTCCTCCCACGTCGCATTCTCTTCTTCTAGAGTTACAAACGAGCTTTCACTTGTACACCTCTCCGCCGACCTTGAGCCCAGGGCCTAGGAGGCTCTGACATTTGATATATTATACACAACTCTAAATACATATACCCCCGAGTTGCAGCATATGCTTTGTTACCTGGTTCTGGCAATACCTGATAAGCAAGCTTTTCAACAGCCAAAAGTGTTAAGGTTGGGCCATGCTCCTCTTCGAAAACCACTATGGTAGCCTTAGCACGCGAGCAAGAGACCCTGATACCATTCTTTATGGTGTTAACCAGGATATGAGAAATCAAATGACACTACCTTAGGACTAAACCCATTGATAAGCGAGACGTTTTCTTTATCGTTCCAATCTCCTGGCAAAGATGAGCCGTGCTCCATTAGACCGGCCGTCTCCCCGTCCGGCGTGTCCTCGTGTATCAGAGCTCCATTCGTCCCGCTGCGACTGCGATTTCGACTTCGGTGCGTTATCAGGGATGGTCACCGCAACAGCAGCATCAATTGAGAATAGTCGCCCAAACTAACACTTGCCGCAAGGGAGGCTCGGTGGCTGGATACCAAGATATGGTTTGGTTAACCTTGACAGATATCGGGCCAGGATACCCGTCTGCTTGCTCTTTCGGGGACGACCAGGAGGCGTCGCGGCCGAGAAGGGCGTGACGCGCTGATGTTTGTATGGGCTGGATGTCGATCCCAAGTCCAGGAGATCTTCGGCCTTCTGTTTCCTGCTGGCGGTCTGGAGACGCGATCCGGCCTGGGCAGGGCTTCTTGAATAGTAAAAGGATCCGGATCAGTAACTTCTTGGATTCCGTCAGGTCAATCTGGGGAGGGCCAGGGAAGATACGAGACTCGGTCCTGCTCAATTTTATCGTCCTGAATCACTGATGTCAATACTCCTTTTGATGTCAATGTGTGTGTAAAAGCAAGAGCTATTCACACTCTCAGTCAGGTTACGTCAAAGGGTAGAGAGACCTAAAACTACGATTATTCACAATTTAATGTGACAGAATACATACACATGATTTTTGACACCTGTGATAACAGGAATGATAGAGTGAGGCTTGAGGAAGAGGAAGAGGACATTGATACTACGGTTACGGATGGCGAGGCGGAGATGCAGGGGAAGGGCGAGGACGGAGAGGGGAAATTGATGGAGTGTGCTTGATATTTTGTAAGCCAGGTAGCGTAGGAAATTACATGATTTACTACTTACTACATACTCGTCGCCCGCTCGCTCAAAAATCGGATGGCGTGTTGGATTGTTCCTCTCTGGGGAGTGGTTGGAAAGGATGGAATGCTACGGTGCATATATTTCGTTTCCTTTTCCTTTCTTTACGATCAAAAGGAGCGGTGAAGATGTCAATCTTTCACGAAACGCAATCAGTGTAGTATTGACCTTTCAAGTCACAAAGTATCCTATCATGTTATGAGAACAGGTGGTTATTCCAGCCGCTGCTATGGATGGAACGCTATACCAGGTTCCTCGATCGTTGTATTATCAGCCACTGAGAAGGATTCCGATGCTCTGGGAGATTCTTTCGAACCTGCATTGGACACATTCGTCATGGTGCAGCCTCAAGGTCAAGCTCGGCGGCAAACCTTATCACAAGCTCCAATAGAAGCTTCAGTGCAGAGATCCCCTCTTCAACACCCCCTCCACCGTCGGCTCATTCATTTGCTCAACCAATTCCAACGCCATAGGCTTTACCAGGAGCTCAGATGAGCATGTTGACAGGAGATTCGAAGCCTACTGCAAGTTACAGGATGACCTGCATTGCAAACCGTGCTGCAAGGTTTGTGGTAAACACGGTTGCAACTCCATGATAAGTGTTACAACATCAAAAGACGCCAATCTGATGGTCAACACTGCATTGCCCGAGGGTTTAGGATCTATCTGCGGGAGCTCCTATATACACCATGCTCCGCGGCCAAGACGGGCAATTTTTAGCGGAGAAGACGTTAGATTGCCAATACCATGTGAAATAAACATATGTCGGTGAAGGCAGTCAAGCAAGGATGGAAGATGGAAATGGAAGGCTTATTTTGCAACACACCCTCACAGCTGGAGCGGTAATCCGATCAGGCTCAAGATCAGATAACGAGGTCCGAAATGTCGACCATGTCGATGAGTCTGATGAAGTTCTGCTGCTTCTGATTAGGCAGTGGTTTGGAAAGACCATGTGCTGGCATTTTCG
The DNA here is from genome assembly GCA_002927785.1 of Cladonia uncialis. Lineage (NCBI taxonomy): Eukaryota > Fungi > Ascomycota > Lecanoromycetes > Lecanorales > Cladoniaceae > Cladonia > Cladonia uncialis. The sequence goes on from NAPT01000341.1 coordinate 10,019, forward strand.
CGGTGGGGATCCTTGGGGTGGTGATCCTTTCTGCCTGCACTTCCTGCGGCAGCCAACAATTATGGGCGTCGACATGCTTCAAATGAGTCAATAGCCTTGGTATTTCATTCATTATGAGGCCTAGCGATCGTGGGTCGTCACAATGCATGACCATTTGCGGTTGAGTATCAAAATGGATATTGTTGACAAATCTCTTCCATCAAAGCGTCTGCCTTGCCGTTTTATGTCGGGCTAGGAGCTCTGCCTTGGTGCTCGATGCAGTCGTAGTGGATTGCTTTGAAGCTTTCTAATCGATGAGTCCTCCACAGAGCTGAATGAAATATCCGAATGAGCTTTCGGCGGTTTTCCGATCGCCGGCAAACGCGGCATCAAGGCAAACGCGGCATCAAGGCAAACGCGGCATCAAGGCAAACGCGGCATCAAGGCAAACGCGGCATCAGAACTCGATAAGAAGATGGGCTTTGTTTTCGTGTCAGAGAATTTAATAGCGAGCTGTTTTATATAATGGAGATAGGAAAGGATCCGATTGGCTGCTTGAAGATATAAAGGTGAAGTATCAGTAAGATACTGAGCGAGTTTGGCAGTAGCGAATGACATACCAGTGGTGGCCGCCAATGTGAACGATCCGATGCGCTGTTGGTAAGCATCTATCTGCTCTTTTGTAACAACACCATCATGGTCGCCCAGTGGGTCCAGTGATAGCGGCATTTTTGAATGAGGCCATGCGGTGGTGGCACTGTAGTCTGTGACAATCTTTTCAATGTATGATCCTGGCATAGATAGAGATTGCCGTCGCTTCGAATAATGCGAATGCCTGAAAACCAACTGAGATTGCCAAGGTTGCGTATTTCGCATGTTAAAAGCAGGGCAGCTTCGAACTTTTCCTCATCCTCTGCTCGATAGAGCATCACGAAATCGTCGACGTAGAAGAGGAGGATGAGCCAGCTATTGGTGAAGAGGCAGTCTACTCCTGGTACTGAGTAGAGCACAAGATCAAGCAATGTTAATGTGACGTCTTGAAGCTATAATTGGGGGGGCTGTTTGAGCCCATAAAGAGCTCTAAGTAGAAGGAAATATGGGGTTTTGGAAATTCTGCAGCACGTTCATACCCTTAGGGTAGTCGACGAAGACCTCCTTATTCATAACGCTGTTTATAAAGGCATTCACCGCATCATACTGTTGGGCTGTGAGTTTGAAGCTGGCGGCGAGGGCCATGAGAGCTCTGAAGACGCGAATAGCGAGTGTCGCTGCTGCAGTATCTTGCTCTGTTTCTGAAGGTCGCCGCGGACGCATGAGCGGGCTTTATGCTTGATCAGATATTCAGCATCGCCCAAGTCTGTACTTGAGCAACCAGACGAGAGGCAGTATTTGCTTAATGGTGTGCCTAAGGGCCAGTTGGAAGGTACCCCTTGCTTGTAGATGTTCGAATTCCTTATTGGCTGCCAGGATAAATTGTTGACTGCGAGGGTGCTTTAATATATGCTTCCAATTCTTTGGTTCCTCAGGGAGGCGATCACGGTGAAGTTGCTTTTTGAGTAGGGGATTAATGGCGAAGGTAGCATGGTAGCCGGCATGATCGTCGAGATGGCTGAGAGTGACAGCGTGGGCATGTTGGCGGTTCCTTGTTCTGGTAGGGAGAATGAGATTTTCGTCAAGATTTGCAATTATTTCGATAGATTTAGGTGCTGGTGCCCCTACTGGACGATATTCCCAAACTTTTCCTCCGATTCTTCCTCCGATTTGTTCTCCGTTGCCTTCTCCGACTCCTTCTCTATTGATTACCACAGGTCTATACCCTGGTAGTGGCGACGACGGCAAACGCCTAATGTCGCCCGCGTCTGATGGTGGAGTCGTCGTCGCCTCGTTGGCTGAGGTGATCTACAGCCCTTGCTCATTCTGATTGTGAGCGAGTAGAGATTCCGGGATTTCTTGCAAAATTTGGATGGCATGGCGAGGCTCCTGTTCCTGGACCAGTTGAGCGGCGTCGACGTCATGGAGTTGGTAATAGGTCTTCTCGTCGAAGGTAGCATCGCGTGTGCGAATAACCTGCTTCCTGCTTGGGATCCAGACACGGTAGATGTTCCTAGAGCTGTAGCCTACGAAACAGCCGATATGAGCTCTGGGCTCTAGCTTCTAAAGCTTTGGAATATTGTAGATGAGAGGATAAGCTCTACAGCCGTGAGTTTTCATATGCGAGAGTCTTGATCTCATGCCGTACAAGGCATCAAAAGTAGTGATGCCAGTCTTGAATATTGGCGTGTAGTTGAGGATGTAGGTGGCCGCTGCCACCGTTTCTGGCCATCAATCGTGAGGAAGAATGGTGCTGATTCTCGTACATTGAGATTTGGTGGTATTCACCCCCCCTGAGCGCTCGGTTTTGCCATTTTGGGCAGGGGTGTATGGAGCGGTGTGCTCTGAAATAATGCCATGCTCGCTGAGTAGGTTTTCAAAAGCTCGTCCTAAAGACGGTTCACAGTCAGTACGAAGAAACGATATTGGCTGTTTGTAATGGATATTTGCAAGGTTCACCATTCCTGCAACAATCTTGGTAGCTTCATGCTTGTTAGCCTGTCCACACATAGCAGTAACTGGTAGAGTCGCAGACGAAGTGGCTGATTCAGCAGTGGCCGTGGAAGCCCTGCTTCATAGGCATGAGATCATATGCTACTCGCTGCAGCGGACGTGTCGATGGGACTTCAGGATCACTGGTCTTTGAAATGATCTGATATGCCTTTGAGCTCCGCTGCCGGCTTTGGCGCTGCGATCCCATCTTCAGCATCAACTCCACCACCAGCTCCACGATCGACTTCGCCAGCTATGAAGCTAGAGGCCTGACTGATACCATCGGAGCTTCATCCGCGGCCGACATCTAACACCCCGATCTTGCTCGGCCTCATCCACGATCACGTAGGGTTCAAGCTGCAGGTAGAACCGCAAACCAAGCAGATCCCCGTGGTAGGATATTAAGCAGATGAGTCAACAGCGTGGATCTTCAATGCGAACCTGGGATCCTGGATCCTTCGCATCATCATCTCCACAGATCGGGCTGTATCAGGTGTTTAGCCGAGTATTAAATGATAAGTCCCAGCAGTCGAGTCCTCACTTTGTCACCCTTGTTTCATGCTCTTTCTGTCTCCGTACCACCTCTCAGACCATCGCTGGCGACTGTTTGCTGTTTAATGTGGGGACCCAAGCAGATGAGGAAGACCAAGTAGATGAGGCCGAAGCAGGGAGTTTCGGGTTTACTGCGTCATGTGTTAGCAGGGCATCAAACGATGAGTCCAGGCAGCCGAGTCCTCACCTCGCATCCCTCGTCTCATGCCCTTTCTGTTTGACGTACAATCTCAAGCAGATAAAGAAGAAGCATGGATTTTCGCCAAGAACTCGGGATCCCGGGGTACTTCCCATTATCATCTCCACAGATCTGACTGTATCAGGTGTTAGCAGAGCAGTAATTAATGAGCTGTGGAGGTCCAATCCTCACCGTACATGCCCTATCGCAACATCTTTCACGCAATCGACTGGTTGCAGGCCCGTGACATCCAATAGCGGAAAGCATGGACCTGAATCATTCCCGTCAGCGGTACCACCGATATATCTTCGCCATGAATCAACACGGCACCACACGATGAAGTCAGGCAGCCTTGGCTTCACCGCTCACCTCAATTCTGTAATCCAGACGGTGCGTGTTCATCTGACGTATCTCATGTCCTCATCTTCCTAGCCTGATCTCATCTCACCGTACCACTGCCTGTGACTCTCGGTTTTTGTTGCAATGAAAAGGCGACGCCGCCAATGATTGGCAGTGGTATTTGGGTAGATATTTTGCGACACACCCTTCCGGCTTCGATGATCGAATCGAAGGCTGTATGATGATTATTTGGTGTGCAGTCACTGGGCTCTGATCCGATTTGGCTGTTATAAGCGAGGGGCGAAATGTGTCCGTGATACTTCTTTGTTTAGTTGAAAAATTGTCGCGGTGAACGTGATTTCGAACGTGTGATCATAGAAGATTTGACCGTAAGCGGGGCTTATAACTGTTGCAATAATGATTGGCAGAGTCATTCGGGTAGATATTTTCTTTAAAATATTGATGATGACTTGGTTGATAATGTATAGAGGTGTCCTGCTGTTCATGCAGCTGCACTAGGCAAGGGGCTGAGAGGTGACATCTTCTAACGCTCCCCTTCACATATTAGACCATTACCGTTTCCAAGCTGCAGCTCCCCTTATATTCATCTTGTCTATCCTACATATAGCCTCCTCAAACCCGTAAACCTCACTGGTATAGGATAATCGGGAAGAGTGCTAAGGATATTGAATGGTCTGTAGAAGAGATGGCCTCTACCAACGTGGCCTCCACCTGCTCTAGGTGTAGCCCCTTCTTGACCTTGACGCGGTGTAGATATCACCAGTATGCCCCTTATCAACATCCTATTCCCATTCAGTCCATCCATTACAGGATTACTCTTCCCTAGCATCGTTTCGGCCCGATTCTGCCTGTATTAGGCTCGTTTCCGCTCGTCTCTGCCAGTGTAGGCTCGTCTCTGCTTGTTTCTGCCTGTACTAGGCTCGCGGCTCGTATCTTGCGTAAGGCTGACTGAAGGAATGGAAGTGGTATGTCGCAATCGAGGCGTGATATTCTCGAATGTGTTGAACCGCAGCGGTGTCCTTGTTCATCGAAACATCAAATGAAGGAAGCCATCCAGCAACGCTTTGCGCTGGAACCGGGCTCATAACCCTTCAGAATGACCCAATGCATAGCAATTGGTTGATAAGGAGCATAAAGTAGTTGATTGATCCTTGCTAGAGGTCTGCTATTCTAAATTTTCTATGGGGGATCACGGGGAGCACCTTAATTTTACCGCATCCGGTTAGTAGCTCAGTCCTAACCAGCTCTGGGCGAGATACCTTACCTTATTTACTTTAGGTACACAAGCGGAGTTCTAATTCCAACCATTTTGCGACAGCTTCTGAAGTTGTAGCTTGAGCACGGTCTTGCCATTGGTCACCTATGCGCAAGATGTGGACAGCGACCATTGCCGACTTGCCATCCGCAGGAGAAGACACGAATCTTGACGAGCATTATATGCCCAATATTCCTTTTTGCGCTCAGAAGCTGCCTGGAATATAGCGCTGCGTATATATGTTCGTAAGAAATCTTGCAATCTTGGGCACCAAGATTGCGTTTCAGCCGCCACTCATCATGTTTTCTGCATAAGAAATGGTCGACCTTAGTAGCACCTTTCTTTAGACCTAGACAAGTCTTTCGTACACCTCTTTGCTCAGCGGCAGAGTCGTCTGTAATAAAATAATGAAGTCGCCATCCCTCAGGGCCACCAGACCAACATCGGATCACCCCTAGAAACTCGCGGATGATATCACCATCTTCGTACTCGCTGAGCATCTGAGCGCAGGGGATTCATTTGGCTGCCTCATCTCGTTCCGTCACCGTGAAATCAAACCACTTTAGGCTATCAGTACGGTGAGTAGAATCCATTAAAGCCATATGGCCGCGTCTTCTTTTTTTTTTTTGAATCATACTCCATCAGGGGCCCACTAGGCCCATCTGGGCAGACTATCTGATCAAGCCAATCAGGCTTCTAGCTCTACATCGAAGATTAAGTATACAAAGACAGCCGAATCCCATGCAGATCCAAACCCAAATGATTTTGTTCTTGTCCTAAATCCTCCCAAATCAATATCTTATTACCGCTGCCTCCCCTTAAGCTTGTAGAGCTAGATCCCTTGTACTGTTCTTCTTGTTGTATGCACTTCCTAATGCTCTGCGTACTCTTTTTGGTCCACGCTAAACTTTAACAGTGTGAGACGCCTGCTGTATATACACCCTAACATTGGCTGAGTAGCTCTACCGCGCTCTTATTGGCCCTCCCCTGTTGCCTGAGGGCCCCGGGCCTTAGTAGGAAAATTGCTGTCTTGATAGCATTTTCCGTATCCCCCAGTTCTTCCCACAAATCAGTTGGGTATTCACACACCTAGATATTTTGTCGAAGCTGTCTGTATTCAGGGCAGGAGAGGACGAGGTGTTTTATCGTCTCAACTCCCATCCCGCATTCGCATTCCCTCGTTGGGGCTAGATGTATAGCTCCCAGGTATCCTTTCAGGCCGATTATCTGAGTCCGGGCCCTGATAATCGTCGTCGTTAGGGCCCGGAATGTGTTGCGGTAGAGCTCCAGCGTCTTCTTATGCGGAGTCTTCGCCAGCTCGAAGAGCTTTCTCCCGTGGGGGGCTTCCCTCCAAGCCTTTATCCATCTCATCTTGAATTCCGTCTTTATCCCTTTTTTGACGCTCGTCCGTAGCTGGGCTAGGTCGTGGGGCCTTCGAGTATCCGGTTGGGCAGCTACCTTTGCTATTTCATCCACCAATTCATTTCCCTCGATCCCTTTGTGGCCTGGAACCCACTGTATCCATACCTGCCCCCCCGCTTCTCTGAGCGTTTGAAGGTGCTGCATGATATTCCTGACGTACTGTTGCCCTGAGTGATTCTTTGGGTTTCGTATCTCTTGGACCGCGCTTTGGTTGTCGGTGAATATGATCGTCTTCCGGCTAGGGGGACTGTATCGTACCGCGAGGTACAAGGCCAGCCCGATTCCATAGAGCTCTGCCGCGTAGATAGCGCTAATAGTGCTGTTTCCCATGTAAAAGCTGATTTGCTACCGTCCCGGGTGCATCATCTTCGCCGCCGTACCTACATGGCCTTCTCTTTCGCTCCCATCGCAGTAGACGACCGTCCACTCGGTAGGGCTGCTGCGTATTTCGTCCACCGTTGTTGGTGTAGTTGGATCGCGTCTCTTTTACTGCCTGCTATCACCGTTGGTGGTGGCTGCCACCAGGGTAAGACAGAGAATGGCTTGTTGTGCTCCATTCTAGGCCTCGGTCCGCCGCCGTTCGGGTGGCTCATTATGTTCCGGATCACTTTTTCGCATCTTTCCAGGGGGTTTCCCATTTTTGCTACCCTTCTTTCTTAGGCCTTATTGATCGTCCGACTGCTCTGAGCTGGTGGATCTTCTCGTAGACCAGTGAGCTTTGGATTCTGCTTGTTGTAGAGTAAATCGTCTTTGCCATTCGGTGTAGAATTGATTCTACATGGAGCTCGACATCTAACGCGGCTCCCGCTGTCGAGCGAAACGCCCCTGTGAGGGCTGACAGGCTTTCTTTCTGGCATCGGTTCAGCGCTGCCTCCATCTTCCTAAAGCCGGTCTTGAACCCCTTGCCTCGATGAACTGGTGCCCACGCGGAGCACCCGTAGAGCAGGCGTGGGAGAATCGTTGCCTTGTACAGTCCTACCATTTCTGGGGTTGGGACCCCCCATCCCGGTCCTGCGATGCATCAGAGTGCCTCTTTTTGTTAGTTGGCTTTCACGATAGCCTACTTGAATGCGGCTATGACCGCGTTGCCTTACCTTACCTTAGGTACGTAAGGTATTCTTCATAGATTGCAGCGATTAGCCATGTTGGATTAGATTGCCAAGGATACAGTAGGGCTCACCTAAGGTACTAACCTTAGGTATCAACGGATAATCCTATGGGGCTGGACCTAAAGCTGGCGAAGTGGACGCCGAAGGTGCCCTGAAATTGGGACCTTCCGAGGCTCATTTTGGGGAGATCTTGGAGGTTCTTTTAGGGCCCGCTACAGCAGCTTCAGGTCCAGCTATAGAGAAGGAAGGTGTGATTGGCAGAGCTAGCTTAGTCATAGAATTAGCTTCCAGTTGAGAGGTGAAACCTTCTAACCTAAGAAAGCTAGCGGCTGGTCAAATTAGCTATTCTAGGCCATGCAGGTGGTCTTGCGAAGACAGTCGCATGCCCATTTTACCATTGACTTCGCGTTTTGCGGTGATGTCGATGCTGTATACGTCTTTCTGATTGGTTAGGAATGTAAAACAGCTATCCCATTGTTCCTGCTTCGGCATGTGGCTTTAACTCGGCTAGCGGTACTCACCGGCTTTTGGAGATTGGCGTGTGCACAACGCGAATCCTTCGCGCCCAAAATCCAAAAAAAGTCTTTGCGACTCTTTGTGCACACGCCAAGACACTATGAGAAAAGTCGGCAGCGCTAGCTTTTGATCTGCTTACCTAGGTACACCTGCGCCTACTACCGGGTAAAACCTAGCCGGCAAACAGTACGAAAGGCCAGTGCCAAGTCAGGTTCACTGCAATTCGGGTGGACCGAGCGGTCTTCCAGTCACGGCCTGTGGAGTCTGGGTCAGCTTGCCTCATCCGCGGCGCGTTCCTCATCAACGGTCAAGGACGGGTAACAGGAACAGGGTGCTCATACCTAGTCAAAGACGAGGGCATTCAAGAGGCAAGGGTTGACTGCGCGGGGAAAAGATGCAGTGGAAATGTCTGTGACCATTCCAAATAAAGATATCCAGGGCCATCATTGAAGGCACTGAGGGATTGCGTCTGGTATAATTTTGCCTACACCTCTGTGGTTTGCTTTAGCTTGAGCCAGGGGCGAGCTGGGCTATTCACGCTTCATTGGCCTTTATCGCTCGCTACGGCTTGGGCGGGCAGTTCGAGGATTATAGTAAGCGCTAGAGAGATTGGCTCTGGCATGATGTTATCTATGTGAGAAGTTGGGACAGAGCCAAGTGGGCTACTCATAATTGATCGGACTTCGTCGTTCGCTACCGCTTTGGCTATGCAAGGATTGCATTGGCGTGGGTGCAGGGCTATGCCAGAGTGTCTACGGCGTACGCACCGCCCAGGCAGTAGCTCCCTCCTCTATATTCTTCGTAAGACTGTGGAAGTGGCCTACATTGCAAACTGCAATCATAGTCTTTCCTCACTGGCAAGATGGAGTGCCCAAGATCTCGCCGTCATTTCCACCACCTTTCAGGCCATGAGAGGCATGAACCGGGGCAATCACAGGGTAAGCCCAACCGTTGCTTCCGTGCAATTCTGTTGTTTCACTGCTATCATCGAATGTTGAGGCTTCTGACTGTGTGCAGTGGTAACCTCGCCAGCTTGATCATCCCTTAAAATGGCATGGTATTTCTGCCATGGGGTACCTTCGTGGCATACAGAGCCTTAACGCTGGACTGAATTGTCCAGCCCGCGTGGGATTCAGGATTGCCCGCTAGAACTCAAACTAATATTCATATCAAAATGAGAGGCACAGTCATCAAAAATGGAGGCTGAATGAAAGTGCATCTGTAGCTGGCTGTTCTTGGACATATAAACCTTATTTGTTGCACTAATACTAACCAGATTGCTAACTGCGTCGAGGTGTGCCAGCAATAAGCGTTGGACTTGGGAGAGTCAAAAATTCGGTGACAACTTGAAACCGTTTAGAGTAACGGAAGTCTCACATATGAACCAGTGACCACTCAAGAATTTAGTATTCTAGTTGAGGCGTGGATTTTCGAAAATCCATAAATTTATCCAGTCCATTTGCAAATCGACTGAAATGGTGCCTCGACTGCACACTGAACCCTGCTTCCAATGTTCATCTGGTCCTAGAGCAGTGTTAGTGTTGATTCCTATGCAGTGACCACACGGCGCCATGCATTGTTGTTTATATGCTCAGACGGGCATTCGTATGCGATGGTGGCTTGCCCCCTGAAATATCGTGGTTGGTGATGGTGGGATGGAAACAAAAGGAAAAAAATTTTGAGCTCTACAAAACTGGATGCTGAACGATGTAAGGCGCAAATACCATATAAAATTGTTTATATCTAGGTAAGGCCGAGCAACAGATTTCCGCAATTTATCCATATCCTTCCCTGGAAAAAAGGAGGCAAAAAAATTGCCAAAGAGCGGGTTTCGAAGCGACGACGTAGTGAGGCAACGACATTATCTAAAGACTTCCCCCAGCGCTCGATGACTATCTCAAGTGTACTGACGAAGGGAGTGATGTTTATACTGTTATTTAATGAGTATGTTGTCGCCGTCGACAGAAAAAAGTTTTTAGTGATAGGGAGAACAAAGACCGAAAATATTGCGCCCAGCAGGAAAATTTTTATGCATTTGACCGCTCTAGCAACGCGATTTCGTTGAAAGCAGATCCTTCGGCCTCCTTGCCACAGCTGCTATCCCTTCCATGGCAGTAGATCGTACATCCCTTGCCCGCTTTGATACACCCGCACCGTTTGCTGCAGCGCATACTCTTGCAAGAACAGCGGACTCTATCTGCTGTTGCCTCTGAAGCCCGCCGAGCAGCCTCTCTTAGAGTAAACTTGGACTTGTTATCAGGAATGGCGGTGTTCTTATTCAAAAACTTCGAAACCGAGCTCACACATCTCGTGGTGTACATCCTATCGAGTTTTCCATACTCTATATGTAATTGGTAGCGATGGCCGCTTCATTTGAGTACTCGAGCAAACATTCGGCGCTGATCGAGTGAGGAACGGTCCTATTTTGGAATAGCCAAAGCAACAATCTGCCCTGGGGCGAAAATTTCAATTTTATTGCCAAATCTCGCCCCGAATCGAGCTTCCTGCTTTTGCCGCGCTTCTTCCTGACGTGCTCTAGTAAGCATAGTAAGTCGGTCAACCCTAGAAGCAACATCATCCGTCTCTTCAGCTCCGCCATTGCCGCCGCCGCTGGAGGATTGAGGAAATTGCGAGGGTGAGAGGGACGAGGAAAGATCTGAAATTCGTATGGTATCACCAGGTGAGGAGTACCTATATTGGTGAGAAATATCCTGTCAGGATATTAGCGTCATCATTAGCTTACCACCTACAGGTGTTATTCTATCATGTATGTAAGCAGCTTCCTCCTCCCGCAGAATCCAGCTTCTTAGGCTAGGCAATGCAGTTTCATCGCCATCTAGCAGATCAACACCTGCCTGATCTTTGACACATGTTCATTTAGTTCATGACGCATTGACTTTTCTTAATATAGGGACGCAGTCTGATCAGCTGTTACAGAGGTGACGGAGAAACGCATCCGCCCTCATGTGTTTGCCAGACTGCAGCAGGCAATCCCAGAGTCACCCATCAACGTCTCCAACGCCATGGGCACGAGTTTGGGTGATAGAAATGTGCTTGACGCAGACATCGCCCCCATGCCGTCTTTCGAGTCCTTTTTAAGCTTCAAATAACGCTCTGATCCTTTGCAGTCGGATCTCGGCCAGCTAATGGAGCTGGCGCACGAGCGTCAGGCCTTGTAGCTCTTCCAGCGGTCTCAACTCGATGTGCACCTCGCTCAGAAATCGTCCAGCTGCCTACACAAGTAAGTAATGGAAAAGGACAGGTCAACGTCCTCAAATGCAGAACCTTTGCGCGAGATGCTAGCTCTGCTCCAGCAAAGTAGACTTTGTTGTAGCTAAAAGGCCAAGGAAGCTGGTAGACTCAATGTGCGACTGTATGGAGATCATCGCTCTAGCAAGACTTACTAGTATGCAGGAGGATGACCTTGCGAAGGCTAAGAGCAAAGATGTCGACGCGGCCTGTAGAATTCTTAGGGTTATGACTGATAGTGCTGCAGACCGTTGAAGACGCCGAGGATGCGCCAGGGCGGTACATGCATTGGTTCCATTCCGTACGCTCCAGGATGCTCAAGCCAAAGGAGTTATTCGGAATACCGATGGCCTGCGCTGGCATGAAGTGCGAGAATACTGTCAAAACACGGAGCTATGTACAGCGCGTTGACTGCGGGGATGACCAGATCTGGCTCTTAGTAGGTGAAGAAGAGCCGAATTTATTCCAACTAGGTATCGCACACATCGGCAATCGAATGGTGGTATGAATCCGACGCTGTCATGAGACAGATCGACCAACATTTTGACATTGTAGGAAATGCCATGCGGAGAGTGTCACTCAATAGCAAGCTTATCGATGTATTTTGCAGCATTCTTGGTGCTACTCCGCGACAAATTTATTGCACCAAGCACCACCTTGCAGCTGAGCACCGGGAGGGAGGACAGTCGTTCGGAGCGAAAGCCAATGCTAATGTATGGATTTACCCTTGTGTCAACGCATGGACCAGGAGTAGCTGGAATTGACATACGCAAATTGTTCGATGCTGATTCCGTACAAAGAACTGGCCACTGAGATGCTTGCACCGTTCATTCGCTAAGAGGCTTGGAGATGACTGTCATCGACAGTTAGTAAGCTGTTAAATGAGCCATTAACAAGCCATTACCCATGGTGTTTGGGGAGCAAATGTACGAGGTGCTTGGGAAGCGGTCTTGTATGCCAAAGTCGAACGAGATCTCGTCTTCGCGTAAAGCACTCCTCGGGCCGTGGAGAAGACCAAGACGGAGATTTGCACGCGCCTGTGTCAGGGTATTGCCGAGGTTAAAGACACGTTCATGAATGTATTGAATTCCAATGGTGCAATTTGCCATCCATGGATGGTAGCAGCCTGAATAATATCCTTCCATACATCTCATCGCTGGTCTTCATCCCTAATGGCATCTGCCATTTCTGGAGCGCGACGGTATCCCTAGCTAAAAGAAATTTATGAAGGTAAGAGTAATAGCTTCATCTAAATCTTATAACTATTGAAGCGTTACTAAACACTCTGTCGCCGCCCATTATCCAGTAGAGCCTTATGCTACCGCTTTTCACAGTCATTGTCCTCTTATTCCATTGGTGATAGACCTTTCTAATGAAGCCCGGGTGATAACGAGACCAGGAGTGCGAGACAATGACAGGATGTGTGTGTGGGCGCTGGGGCTGGATAGTGCCGGCCATCAATCGGTGGCGTCGCCGTCCATGGATGGCAGGCGCCATTGATGGTGAAAATCAGCGATGAGCTGTGTGGAAACATACTATGGAAGGACCTGCCGTCCATGGACAGAATATATCTATGGGTGGAATGCAAAATACGCGGGACTTGCCTCGGATCAGGCGTTCCTTTTCCAAGTTTATACCAGCCACCAGGCATGCGATAGCGTATTCAGCAACTTTAACATCTCTCATTTGCCCTTCCCCACAGATTTTGACACAGTTGCCACCCCCAAACCGGTGCTACAAGGACTTTTACAAATCACAGATCATAAGCAGACAATACAGGCAACGCACTCGCTCATCGAGTGCATGAGACGCTGCCAAAGCAAGAAGCTGCTGAGGAACTAAAGCTGACGTAGGAAGTTGCTGCAATCACTTGTCAAAGCTTCGCTCAAACCTTTGCAAGGGACTTGCTGACCTCCTGGGGATATCTTGACCGATGGGATGATTACCAATCGAGTCTATCCTCAGAATATGATCCCCCTGCAGAGTCATAAAGACCAAGGGATATGTTCAAATTCATAGACGGGCAAATTGTGTCGTTTACCAAGGACCACTCTATTCGCACCAGTCTGGCCGGTGCTTATTTATCCACGGAGCCGGCACGGGCCTGTGAGGAAATGAGAATCAGCATAATGAGGACACATGGACGTCCCCACTCATTACTGTACCTCGATCGTTTGCTCCTTCCGCTTCTTCTGCCGCATTGTTCCATAAACACTTTCCCGTGTATCTTCCTTCAAGCAGCTGACGGCCAATGATACTGTATTAGAGAGCCTGCAGGCGCTCAAAGGAGCCAAGATGGAAGCGGAAGCCTATGTCCCTCATTGGCCATAACAAGTTTCGTGGAGATGACTTGCAAGTTCTGCCGAGATCGCTCCAAGAATTCGAATTTGACGCTAACGATTTAGGTACCTAAGGTAGTCAGGCAGTAGCCCATGCTCTTTGTGCCGCGGCGTAACAGCCTCATACCGAGAAATGCTCTGTATATTAGGCATGTAGTTGATTATCCCAAGCAATTGGCCGAGTGTACTTGGCCGAGCACCTCTTACGATTTATCTTTAGAGTATGGTTGAAAGCTGAAGCTCAATATACATCTAAGGAACTTTGAGACCGCTTTAGCCTGTTCAACGCTGTAAAGTTGAGAAGTGATATCAGTCATGCTGACATTATGTGAAAGCGAATAAGCGGCACGGTTGAACAGATTAAAACATTACTTAGGCGGCCAACCACTTATAAATACTAAGATAAACCACTCTCGCAATCAGTAGTGTTTCGATCCGACCTCTGGATACTTCTTAACCTGTCTTCTTGGTGACTGATTAGCCATGTATAATACTTCTGAAGGCTTTCCCGTTCGCTTCTCTCGTTGCGTTTCTCGTTGGCCTAATGTGGTGAATCCGATCCTGGATTGTCGACGTTCAACGGCTTTGAGTCTTTCGATGTACTGTTTCGAGTGTCTCTGACAGCAGGACGCTTATACAGTATGCTTGGATAACCTTCTGGTTATACCTGCTATGTTTTCGATTGGTCCCTGAGTATGAAAGCAGAGAAGCTAGCGTTCTATGTTTGAACCCTGTCCGATGGCGAAGCAGCTTGACTGCCTTGCTAGATCTCCGCCCGCAATCATTCAGGCGCCCTTCATTTAAGCGGGATCCGTAAAGGCAATATCCATAGTAAAACGCGGAAGCATACTTACTAGACAGCGCGTAGCGATACGCAAAAACTCGTGTCGCAGCTGTTGCTCGTATGAATATTGATATCTAGAGTGAAAGTATACGACGGAGTAGAGAACTAGCGTTCGGTCTATAAGGGATGAAACCATGCTAACATGCAGTGTATTTGAATTTGTTCTTGTAACGAAAGGTGACAAAGAATGGGCGACCATAGCCAACTTTAAAGGACTCCAACAGCAGGCAAGGTCCATCACAGAATGATTCCAAGCTTTCTGCTTCTTATAATTGTTAATTCAATCCATGTGGCCTTTTGTCATAAAGCCACAATTCTCTGGACCGGAAAGCAGATTGACTTGGCCTTGGAATACCTGCTCGTGCTTTTGGGTTAGGCTCCGCGATGGTATCCATGCAGCAAGTTGAAAGCTTTTGGTTCGAGTTGCAGCTATTCCGCCTTAGACGCAGGCCTTTTCGACGTGTGGGACACATGAGCGCTTGGGGAAACTTTGGGGGGTTAAAGGGACGGAGTCAAAATTGGAAGACATCCCAAAGCTCTGCAATATAGGATCCATGTCTTAAGGACTCAAAACTTGATATTTAGGCGAAGAAGAGGCAACTCTGAAGGGCACAGTAGGTCTTGACGTATGGAGGAAGTTGGCAATAATACTAACAATGGCATTATCATTTCAAAGGGTTTATAACTTCCATTCAGAGACCGCCCAGGCCAACATCTCTGGCTGTGGTTTTTTACTCCCTTGAAGCTCTTCTCTGTCTCAACGCAACAAGCTCCTGCTTCAGTCGACCAAACCCATTGCTGATGTAAGCTAGGCGGATCTTCGGGTAAGGTAACACAATTGAGGATGCTCGCAGGTATAGTTGGTACGATAGGACTTGTAGCATCCAGAAAGGTGTTAGATATTGGTTATGAAGCCTGACTAAGGATTCGGACGGTTTTCTGAAAAGCGAGAAGCATGCAAGGATGTGAGGAGCGGGGGAGGGGTTAGGAAGAGGCGTGTGGCTGCAACTTCGTCGAAACCCTACGCTGATAAGAGATGTTAGCAGCGCCGCGTGTATCATATCATTGAGCACGGCAGGAACGATAGTTGCATGCTTGCTAATGGGGTTCTTAGAGAGCCTGAACGGCCTACCTACCCCAAGACACCGCCAGATTATGCCGTTTGGAATGGACCATGCATCTGCGATAGCGGGGCTGGCGCTTGGGCAACCAGGATATACAGCTTGATTCATTGTCCAACCCTCTTCAAGTATCCAACTCTCAAGGCATTATACCGTGAAATCAGCGATGTTTTCCCCCAATATCCACAATCTGACTACCCTGGCGCTACACCTCATGGGCGATCCACTCATCTCGCGTATGGCGCATAACCGTTTGAGATTGGTCGAACAGTCAATGAGGGGCATGGAGATGCTGGATCGGTTGGTAGATTTGCGCCAAAATTCGAACGGGAGGCTTGAGGGTTTGGTTGTTGCTAGAAATAGCTGTGATGCTACAAGGGCATTGATGCTCAGCAAGCCTACTTCGTAGACAATTGTATGGTAGACTATTGCATTGCTCGGGCCATGAAGTATAATTGAAGATGACAAACTGTTCTTTGGTTGGAAAAGGAAAAGCCCCAATTCCTAGCGCCAAGCATTGGGGCCAATCATAAATAGAAGATTTCACCTATCAATTGAACACACCTATCAACTGAACAGCCCTGTAGGGCTGGACCTAAGATGGTTGAGTGGGCCCTAGAAAGCACCCTATAATCGGGACGTTCTCGTCGCCTAGGTAACTAGATTTAGGGCGCTGTTTAGGGCCCATGATTACCCGTCATTAATCTCGCTGTTGGAACCGTGGAGGAATGGATGACTAGAGCTTTCCTCGTCAGTTAATGGGCGCTGGGCCAACGCCACCCACCAGTTGGACATCTGGCGTTGACGGCCGGTCAATTGATATGGTCGTGCCATGGGAGCCTGGTATGTACGATACATAATGCAAATGATACGATGCCATGCCTGCTGATACCGCTGCTTGGTCTCGGTTTCCATCCGGGCTTGGAATGGTCGTCGGGGCTTTTTCTCAACATCCTTTCGATTGATTTCGAACCGGGCGAATGAACCACATTCCACCGTCATAATTGGGCGATATTCGTCACCCGGGTTAAATTATGGCATATGGCCTGCAATATCGCCTTGACTTCCCGTGGTGATTCCATCCAAATTGCCATGCTTTTGAAATCCAATCCGTTTAAACGCCGTGGCCATTGGGTGCAGTTCAATTATGGGCTGACATCCAAGTTATCGGGCGTGGTGACGCTCTGTTGGCTGGCTCGGATCTGGGCCTGTTGCTGGATGATCTGATGTGATAGATGTTGTCTGGTATCTTCGCTGGCAAGATGGCCGGCCAAACCACTCGCGGAATTGTGGGTGTTGACTGGGTCCATGGTATTCGACCTTTTCCCGCCATGGATATCGCTAGTTTTGGCGGCTTCGCAATGATCCTCCCCTGCTATATGGGTTAAGCAATGATGAATAGATTGATAATGGCTAGCTATATGTTTTGACTGGGGGCATGCGAATCGACGCCCGTCCTCGGTACATGCCAACCCATCCATATATACGAGTATCTTGGGGAATGGCGTCTGATTGGGGGTGACATAGTCAATCGGTCTCGCAGTTCTTGCTGGTTGATGATCAAATCATGGGTATAGGTCATACCATCCTCTTTTATTATACGTCGCTGCTGGGCGCTAGTATTATACCCGGGTCTGGCCAAATGACTGTTAATCTGAGTGGTCAAATGGAATGCTGTCACGTGCGACATATTGTGATACGAAATTCAGGGATATATGTATATATCCAAGCCAAGCTTTTAATTGACCTCAGAGCAGTATACATTGGTGCCAGGTCTATGTCATCCCGGGGTGTACTCCTGGCTCGCAAAGATCACCACTTCCAGGTAATGACGAGCGTGTTGAGCTGAAATCGGCATTCAACTCCAATGGGCGATGACGTGTGCCTATCTCGAAATCGGCCACCCAAACGTCAGGGCTATGATCTGATTTCGAAGAGCTAAAGCGAGCGCGATCAAGGGTTGAGGTACGAGGATTCTGACAAGAAAGTGCAGGACCTAAATACTGGTGAGTGGCGTGAGCTAAGAGGGCAATGGTGAGGAATGCTAGATACCAGCTGTTCCACCTGGCATTATTTGTTGGTTTCCCAGAACTTCTGTCTTAGTGTTTGACTGATTAGTTTCCACCATCTCTGGCTCATGCTCTTCGCCTCGATCATCGTTACCACCTAAGTGCTTAGGTGACACTGGCGCAAGCTTTGACACCACTAAATAGAGGGTCAGCTTTCATTGGCTAAATCCTCAGAGAAGATGCATCTTACTAGTCTGCGCCGTCCTTATCTCGAATCTGAAGGCCGACTGAGGGTCGTATTTGTATTGCAGTATCAACGAGCTTCGGAATGAGGATTTAGAGACAATCTCTCTGAAGGATAGTCGAGCTGGGAAGTACCCAAACATATCAAGTTTTCAACAGTGATGATCTTGCGGTGTTCTTCGTAGTCAGCTCTTATGAATCCCATGTTATCGGTGACAGCGATAGCTCTGGTGCAGACTTTATGACAATCAAAGTCAAATGGCTCCGACGGGGCATCCTGCTCACAAGTTAATATAGTGATAAGAGTAGGAGGATTGATGCTAAGTGCCTGCAGTTTCCTTTGAGACTCGTTCTCGTCTTCGGTCTTCTCTCGTATCGGCGTTGATGACCGCTTTCGCTTTAATGATGACGCTGTGCTCTGACTGGCCTCTAAGGATACTGATCGACGTTTCTGTCCATCTTCACGTTTCCAAATTTCATTGCGGACTCTGTTGCGTCGTTCAATATCTTGTTTCGCAGCGCTATTTCCAAGGCCTGATTGCAAGAATGCAATACTCGGTTGGTCATCTCTCATGTCATAATAATCAAACGGCGTTAGAGCTACTGCCTTTTCGCTCCTCTTCGGGATTGCGGCGGTGCGTTTGCTTGGATTTACAGCTTAATGTACAGTAATATACTAATGACAGTGCGATACAAAAGTGTGTGCATAAGACGAGGGACGATGAGGAGATTGAAGTGGTGTGAGTGGATAAAGATCACTTGAAAGTGAGCGGAGGAATGAATGGAGGATTGCTTGGAAAGCAAATGATGCGAGGTCTGATGGCTTCTAGCAGCAAGACAACAAACATAATTGTCGATATAACGCAATCGAGTAAACATTTGTCAGGATATTAGCGTCACTATTAGCTTGCCACCATCAGGTGTTGTTGTACTATCCCATTATGTATATTAGCAGCGACTTCCATAGATCCTAGCACCTCAGGCTAGGCAATGCAGTTTCATCACCATCAATACCTGCTAGATCTTCGACAACATTAGCCTGTCGTTGTCTAGCATATTCTAGCATTGCAAGGTCACATGGATCTATGTAGGTTCAAGAGGCTCTATTCTTCCTCCAGTTATAGTGCACTTTTTAGATACAGTATAGCAGAAACAACCTCTGAGTGAGATACCTCGCGCACAATAGCAAGTTCACGTACACCTTTTTACATGCACAATCACCAAAGGCGGCTATACAGGATTTAGAGCGGCCAAAGAAGTAAGAGACAATGCTACTGTAAAGAAATTATATAATGTATAAGCATTTACACCAAGTTTATATCTTTTATTGCTAACGGGCTCTTCTAGGTACATGCTCTGGGTCGAATTAACCATGAATCCTGAGAGCTACATAGAGACGAGAGTTGCCAACAAATCGAAATGCACAGTGATGGCGGTGGAGTCATGATATCATATGTCTAGGTGTCAACACGAGACGCGTCCAATAGCAAAAAAGCATACTGTCGCGTCGTACTGGTACTGTCGCTTATGGGCAGGTCCTGGAGCGTCGGAGGGTTTTGGAAAGAAGGCAAAGAAGCTGCGCATGACAGAATCTTGTGGAGTGAAGCTGAAAATAGTCAAACTACTACTACAAAGATTGTTTTATTATCGCTGCAAAAGTACTCTATATCTACTAAGTAGATATATTACTATATTCTCTTATAAAGACATAGAAAAAGATTTTATTACTTAGAAGATTTAATTTTAATTAAAAATACTCAGAAGTAAAGAAAAACGTTTTTTTTAATAATAGAGGCGGCTTAAAGCACTCCGCGTATAATACTAAGCTCTTGACTTAGCTGGCTTAGCTAGCTTAGCTAGCTTAGCTAGCTTATCTCAACTTTAAAAATCTCAGCTCGTTTCAGGATTTTTTTTTCGCGCGCGTACGTGTATTCTTACTATTAGAATTCGATTATTATCTTCACTATTATTTAAGATATATAATTCTATTCAAAAAAGAAAATATTAAAAGTCGTTATTACGAGATAGGATGGCAATCTGTCTATTCGATAGATATAGATACTTTTGCAGCGATAATAGATAGCTCTATTTAGTAGTAGTAAGATATAATGATAATAGAGCTGCGATACGCGCAAGCTCGATTATCTAGCTAGAGATCGCCCGAGTATACTCTAACTCTATCGCTTGGCATCAATCATCAAAATATAGAATCGCTAAGTCCTTCCATGACAGCCGTAGACTAGATTTAATAGAAAGATACTTATAAATTCTTATATTAATACTAAGATAATTATTATAGCGATGATAAGATTTTTAGATAAGAAAAAATATAATATTAGAAAATAATTTTTTTTTCTAAATAAAGATAAATTTCTTAATAAAAAAAATTTACTTTAATATCTTTAAAATTAAATTCTATTAATATTATATATAATTATTATATTAAATTTATTTACTATTATTATTATTCTAAATATATTAAATAATTTATTATTAATTTTAATAAAGAATTATTTATTAATAAATCTATTTTTTATATATAAAAAAATATATTATATATATTATTAACTAGAAAATTTATTAAAAAAATAAATTTTTTTTTAAAATAAAATTTTTTAAATAAATTTAATTTTAATAATTTTATTAATATTATTATTAAAAAGATAAGAAAAAAGATATTCTTTAAAAAATTTAA
>NAPT01000342.1:0-30442 GCA_002927785.1 Cladonia uncialis
GTTCGAGGGCGTGCCTTGAGGGGTGGGTGGCCATTGTTGGTTTGGTGTTGGCATTGGACGGATGGGAACTGGCATCGGTGAGGGAGGGATTCCGCGAGGAGTGGTCCTGCTGCCGGAAGCATCTTCGGGCACGTGACTGAGACCGCCACTCATGTATGGCCTACGGGTGCGGTCATATGTTTCACTGTGATGGGAGCTGGCGTCACTGCCGCGGCGTGGATGTGGTCGCGTGCGTGAAGGCGGTGGTTCGCTATCGGACTCGGAGCTTGTGTCACTTTCGCCGGATCGGAGGACATGTCTACTAGGGCCACGCTCCCGTGGTTTCTCTCGCACGGCGTCCTCTGGATCGCTCTCTACATGAGCACGAAATTGCACCTTGCCTTTGTGGCTCCTTCGAGGTGGCGCCTCTATGTAACGTCCTCCGGTCAACGATCCTTCAGATTCGGAATCTGAAGTGTCATCTGTATCACTCTCGTAATATGACTTTCTCCTGATATCTCTCGGCGAGTCTCTGGGTGGTGAGGAGTGCGATTGCATTTCGGGCGTACGAGTCCATTCATTCAACAAATGCACTACAAGGTCGGGAACGTCAGCATTCATAACACGGTTCTCCCGAGCCAAAGCTTGGTTGAAAGAGGCGTCTAGTTGGTGAATAGGTCTTTCCTGGTACTTGACCATAGCTTGGGAGCTGTCCTCCGAATTTGGGATTTCTGCTGGTACGTGCAAGGATATTTGTTGACTGTTGACATGAGCTGGTAACACAGGAGGACCATGTTCAAGCGCCCGACATGTATCATAGCTCGGGGGTGGATCGTCTAGCAATGGGCTCTGCGGCTCGTTCCTTGCCTCTTGATCAGCCAGCTCATAGAGTTTGCGAAGCTCTACAAGCGACCAGTGTTGCACAATAATCATGCTGTTTATCTCTGCCTTTTCTTGTTGCAATGCTTTATCTCTCAGTGGAGTCTTGGATGGATCGTCCCTGTGAGCACTCGTTAGACCAGCCGTGACTGAAAGAGCGATCGACTTACCGCGCGGCGGCCATTGTCTGGCCCATTTGTAGGATCTGAAGCATTATGGATAGACTGAGTTTGAGTGACTCAAGTTGGCCCAACAAATACTGGACTTTGTTCTTTCTAAAACACCACTTGACCCTCTCCACGACAGTTATCGATCGGATTCCGTAATCATCTTTGGCATGTGTTAATTCCACCATGCCTTTTATTTCCTCAAAGACCTTCTCGCTCTGGTCTTTGATCTCGGTGGCAGTCTCGATGGCTTGTTGGGATGCTATTGCTCTTCCTTCCTCCATAGTCTTGCCAACTTGCTTGAGCATCAACGAGAATAATGAGATGCCTTTAGCGACATTTCGAACATCCTGGTCGGCACTCGCTATTTCTGATGCAACGCCATTTAGGAGGAGTGAGAGCCTGAAGCCAGTTCCAGCGACCTGGATGATCGAAGCTATAATTCTGTGATCAACGCTATTAGCTGTCGCGTGTTGCTTGTGCCTGTCAGATGAAGTGGCGTACCCTAACTCTGCCATGTCGGTGGTGTTACACGATCGCGTCAACAGTGATGTATATGCTGAAGGAATGTGAATGTCGATGTCGACGGCAGGGTGATACTCTCATGTTGGGGGAGAAAGAGGAGGTGAGAAGAGAATGCGCAGCCTCGATAAATCAAAATTCACCCGAGGGGCAGACGTCAAAGTCACACCAAGTGAGGCTCTGACGGGCTGAGAAAAGGCCATGTCACCCCTAGTGATCCTTAACGTGACCTAGCGATTCGAATTATCGAGTCATCGTTGGGGGGTGTTACGGGGACGGCGACGCCATAAGAGGCCTTAGAAAGTTACTAGAAGCTACCTAGAAGGCAAAACTGAACCCGCCGATTTCGTGCATAAGCGGGAACACCTCCAATGAGAGTTTCCCCGCCAAGCCCGTACTTTTCGAGTCCTGACTCCGCCACAATCTTAGGTCACGTAGCATACACCCTGTATGCATTCTTCCCCCCTTCACAGCCAAGGCATACTCGTCGATGCATCGCCTCTCCGCACCTATCATCCAGTCACCGGCTTGATCGCCTCCACCCACGGAACACGTCAAGACCACACTCAACAATCTGGCTACCAATGGAATGGATATTGGATACTCTACGCGCACGTTGCGGCCCGATACATTATCATATTCATTGCCAATGACGCTACTGTGGTCATCTTTTGGACCATGTCGAATAGCTCATCGTCTGCCAAATTCATCAGAAGCTCCCAGCCACTACGACTGCGACTAGACAAGTCATGGATAGCGATGCAAGCCGCAAGGGGCTAATCTCTGACCGGTGAAGATACTCGTTTGCATTTGCATGCACCAGCGCTGTTGCCTGGCCATCTTCTTCAGGCACATTATCAATTGACACCAATGGACACTTCGAGCCAACTTTACCGTGCATCAATGTTACAGCCCTATCGAAGGATCACTCGTAGGGAACATCCGGTGGCTTTTCACTACACACGACTGACCCAGCATGGGCTCAAATCTACCACTTTTACCGTGACTCACTGACGCAGCCTTACCGTCTTGGCTACCTCCATATGACTGGATCTCGATTCTCGGACATGATAAGAACCATAATTCCCCATGTCACCATTCCCCTTCCGTCGTTCGGTGTGGGTGGCATGGTTTCTGTGGGCTCTCCCGTGGCTCAAGACCATATTGACGTGGCCTAGGACGCTCAAGCCAATGCCAAACTGCCGGAGACTCTTGCTCCAGACTCATCAAGCTGTCATATTGTCCCGCGATAAAGAGATTCACATCCGTTTCCCCGGATGGCTTGATTTGACCACCTCGTGGAGTCTTTCCTTGTACTCAGTCACCATTTCATTTACGTAATCTTCTAAGTGTTTCATCCACGTGAATAATACCGTCCAGATAGCTTTCTCGGGTGCAAGAGACATCCTTAGCTAGTTACGCCAAGGCATCTCTTGCACTGAAACAGGCTTTCATTCCAAGGCTATCCGAGTTCTTCGGTATCTTCTCTGAGTGCTGAAAAGCCTTATGCTGAGAACGCAGCCGCCCGCGGTTTCCAAAACTTGCAGATTCTCTAGTAGCAGACACGGAGCGGGAAGAGAGTGCCGCGACCTACATTTCCGAATAAGCACGTGTGTTGAGAAGGTAATCCAATTGGAGATAACCGGGATGACATTTTATAGGAGAGGCGATGAAATATAACCGTCGTGTAGTCTTCTCTATGTCGCAAGGCTCAAGAGCCGAAGAGTTAGCGACTCTACACCTCGGTCCGGTCACACCACGAGGCCAAGGAGATAGACGAGGGTCGTCAGAGCTCTAGTCCTTCGGGGGAGATAGTTCGGTAAGCCACGTTCGGTTATCATGGCTATTCAAGGCCAGAGCCTTCTACGTGCATGCATCAGCAACATACACCGTAACAAAGGCGGATGGCTAAATGATTGTGCAGGCTTCAGAAACACTAGTGGGCAGGCTTCGGTAGATATGGTTGCTGAGACATCATGGCGCTGGGATTGTGGTAGCAGTTTTCGAGGTGCTAACCCCATTTTGGCTCAATAACTTGCCAATGATCTGACGGAGATAGAGTTCGGCATGAGTTTTCTGGCCCTATATCAGAGTTCACAGGTATATCAATTGATACCAAGTTTAAGAGCTTCTCTTGTCAGAAACATGTGGTCCGCACAAGGCGTGATAAAGCCTTGCAAAAGAGTGTTGTAGAAAGGCATGTCCTTATGATATTGTAATCCAGCTATTTGTCTTGCCATCTCTTGCCTACCTTATGCGCTGTCCAAAACACCCAAAGGGCCAGGTTCATAGTTTAGCCCTCAAATATGAACGTGACACTGCCCCGTTCAAGAGCAAAAACGTCCATGTTGTTGCCGTCATGTCCAACGAAGGCAAAGGTAATGTTAGCACAGCCACAATGGCTACCTTGGCGCAATCTTGTACCATAGGCAGAATCAAACAATACAGGCCTAACCGTCATCTGCTCCCCTTCCCGAATAACTTCAGAGCTCCGCGAGCGCTACGTCACGGTCAACAAGCGGAGGAAGAGTCCATTCGATGTTTATCGTGTCATCCTCTATCGCTATCGATAGCCGCCACCAGAAGTAGGCCTCGGCCTCCCTAAATGGCAGCCGCTCCTAGCACCTTACTACCACAATTTGAAGATCATCTATACTAACGCTTACGAAGAACTCGTGTCAGATTTGGAAAGTGATCGAAAAAGAGTACTAGAACCAGCTTAGGCAATATAAGCAAACCGTCGCTTTTCACGCTCCAAAAACTCCCTTGGACACTGAACAGCCTTCAAGATGGAGCCTTCAGGGCTTCGTCGCAGAGATACTACTAAAGGAACACCACTGCGCATCCTATCTCTAGGTAGGCGCATTTGAAATCTGCATTTCTGCATCTACTGATCCTTAATAGATGGCGGAGGCGTTCGCGGCTACTCTATGCTCATTCTTCTACATGATTTCATGCACAAGACATACACCGAATGCCACGGCGTACCACCAGAACCAGATCAGGTTCCCAAGCCATGCGAATACTTCGATCTCATCGCAGGCGTTGGGACTGGAGGTTTGATCGCGATAATGCTAGGAAGGCTACGAATGAATACAAAAGATTGCATGCGAGTGTACGTTCAGATGACAAAGAAAGTCTTCGAGACCGACAAGACATTCGCAGGAATACCATACAGATCCACGCTGTTTAAAGCCTCGCAGCTGGAAGATGCAATAAAGGCTTGTGTACGATCGTTCGAGCATGAGAGGGACGTAAATCAAGAGGATGAATATCGAGAGACACCAAAAAGTCCCGAGAGCTTTTCAAGACCCCAGAGTATATTGAGTGATAAAAATGGCATGCCTAGAAGTTCTACCAGTTCTACGGTGAACCGATTTAGTGGGATCTCTTCCGATAGTTGGACAGCACTTGGAGATCCAAATGCGCCACTTGAGGACCCGAGGAGAGAAAAGCGGACAAAGACGTTAGTATAAATATCTTGCCTGCGGCAATTGCGTACTGATAAGAAAACAGGGCAGTAATAGCTGTTCTGAAAGGTCATAATGAGAGAAGTGCGACTACCGTTTTACTCAGATCCTACCCGTCAAGGACGCAACCCGCGATCGAGTCAGAATGCATGATCTGGCAGGCCGGCCGCGCAACCAGCGCTACAAAACTTGCCTTCAAGGAAATACGGATAGGAACATCGACCTTCCTTGACGAAGGCTACGGTCTTATAAATTCGGACAATACACCAACTTACAACCCAGCTCCACAAATTCTTGAAGAAGCTCTGGTCAATGAATGGCCGGGTCAAACTATTGGTGTCTTCCTCAGTATAGGAACAGGGAAGCGACCAGGTGGAACGCAAAATTCGCAGGCTGAATGGTGGGAGGGATTTGCAGGCGGCTTCGGATCGTTTGTCGAAGCAAAGAGGAAGCTAATCGCGAAGATTGAAGGCTGCGAGAAGACGCATAAAGAGATGCTTTCAATACACCTTCCGCGAAAAGGTATCAACCATGAGAATTATCTAAGATTGAATGTGGAAGTAGGTGTTGGAGAATTTGGGATGAATGAGTGGAACAGATTAGCAGATATCAGTAACAGCACGCAATCATATCTGAATACGCCAGCTGTGAAGGTCATGCTCAACGATGGAGCCAGGCAGATGGCTAAGGTTGAAGCCATGCGAAGGCAAATTGCTACCAAGATCCAGCGAGCTAATGATAGCTACGAGAGGAACTACGAGCAACAGCAGTATATTCCGCCTTCAGAACCTCAAGCAGTCGAACTTCCTAGTGGGGAAGCACCACCGCTTGAACCTCGACCGCTCAGCCGGCCTGGACCCCGGTATCCGGGGACTCAGCCGAATCCATATCAGCGATTTTCCAGCCCACAGGATAAATTCACCATAGTGGCCTCGGATGAGTATCCACAACCTGTAAATTCAGTGGAGCAAAGGGTGTCTGAGGAAAGGACACATCGAGCGAGCAACGAGCATGGAAGAGAGGGTTCGCCAAGATTACAAGAGGCTCCTCCATTACCACCGAAGACACCAATACAGCTTCACGATGCTCGGTCAGCACGACGGCACAACTCAAATCCGCATCCACGTGGTAACGCGCCTTTGCCATACCCGGACGATGATGGTCCTCCGCCCGTGGTTAACATGGCGCGGAAGCCTGAGCATGTACCTAGATAAAAGGTGAAATGCATAGGCGGGAATGTACGTTGTGGCTGCACTTGGTATGGCGTTCTATGTTCATCATGATGGAACGAATGATACGGAGAATGTTCAGGGCATCTATGCCATCTTGGACAATCTTCGGCGTTGTGGATATGTATAGTAATGATTAGGAAAAGGAATCAACAGCGAGCCTAGCCTTTAGCACTTCAGGCATCTTAGATCGATCTACGCATCTTGCATATTTCTAGTCCTGCATCACACTCAACGAATACTGTAAGACAAACGTGTTCGCTAGTGGAGGACTTTCTTGTTCGTCTATTAATAGCCGGCCACGCAATTCGCAATTCGCCGCCCGTCTCGAACAAGGTCTTTTCATATCGACTGGTTGGCCAGACGAAGCTGCGCGTCGGTGGCTGGAGCTAATCCAAAAGAGGGATAGCCCGTCCACGTACCTGGGATCAAGTTCTGGGGCGATGGGAGAATGGCTATCCGCGCCTACATAAACAACGACTCAACGACCATAGCCTTGAATGATAAAGACAAACAACTCCTTTCCCCCCTGGCGCTTTGAAGTCCACACATTTTTGTTTCTACATCATTGTCCCTGCAACCTATAGTCGCTGCAAATTCCTTGGAAGCTGCCCTCTTATCGCAGCTCCTCCAGCACCCTCCGTTTGAATGTGGGAGACGCACTTCCAATCTCTCTTTACTGCACTTGATCTTCTCCTACCAACCATACAATAACCTCAATACTCTTCCTGTCGCCGATAGAAAAGGAAAAGTCAGCCTGCACCGCCAATTGTCCCTATTTTCCCTCCGCCACCGCATTACGAATTCTACGACAGACCACAGCCTACACTCAGAACGTACGCTTCACGACGAGAACGGGTTCAATAGCTGCTTCATGGAACCACGATAACGCTTGACGAATATTCTCACAACCTTTTATCTCAATACCTGACACACATCCTTCTCAACCTTTACAAGTATACATATGGCAGGCTCTATCAGATAAGCCATTAACGCTCCAAAACATTCCGCAAGAGGACCCTAGGACATTAACAGCACGAGCCGCCAACATGGAGAACGCAGCGCATGTATTAACACGCGCCCATGAGATCTATGCCAGAGCTGCTGCAACGCCCGCACCGGAAAAGCAACGGCCACCAGTCTACAAGGCTATTGGCATATCACTTGCTGTAGCCTCTGGGCTCTTCATTGGCACCTCGTTCGTCTTGAAGAAGACTGGGTTGCTGAAGGCGAACGTAAAATATAATGAAGAGGCAGGCGAGGGTTATGGCTACCTCAAGAATGCATTCTGGTGGAGCGGCATGACATTGATGATCATTGGGGAAATATGCAACTTTGTCGCTTATGCTTTTGTTGACGCTATACTTGTTACACCATTGGGTGCCTTATCTGTGGTGATTACGACTATACTTTCGGCTATCTTTCTGAAGGAACGGCTGAGCTTTGTTGGGAAGGTTGGATGCTTCAATTGCATTGTTGGATCGGTGGTTATCGTCATGAATGCTCCAGCACAATCTTCTGCGGGTACAATACAAGACATGCAGCACTTTGTCCTCGCGCCTGGCTTCCTGAGCTACGCTGGAGTTATCATTCTCGGGTGTGCATTCATTGCACTCTGGGTGGGACCCAGATACGGCAAGAAGAGCATGTTGGTATATTTGAGCATCTGCAGTTTGATTGGAGGCTTGAGCGTTGTGGCAACCCAAGGGCTGGGTGCTGCGATTGTCACTCAAGCGGGTGGTACTCCGCAATTTAATCATTGGTTCTTATACGTTCTACTTGTTTTCGTGGTCATTACTCTAGTTACAGAAATCATTTTCTTAAATGTGGGTACAAGACTCCTGATACCTTCTCCTAATTACACGCGCTGACTGGAGTTTGCATACAGAAAGCTTTGAATATATTCAATGCCGCACTCGTCACGCCAACCTACTACGTCTTCTTTACCAGCTCCACCATCGTTGCTTCAGCCATTCTCTTCCAAGGGTTCAAAGGCTCAGTCACATCGATTATTACGGTCGTCCTTGGGTTCTTGCAGATTTGTGCAGGAGTGGTCCTGTTACAGCTCTCCAAGTCTGCAAAGGACGTGCCCGACGCAGCAGTCTTTAAAGGCGACTTGGACCAAGTTCGCACAGTAGCTGAGCAGGAAGAACCAGAATCCGAGCCGAAAGCAGACGCCATCCGTGGTACCGCTGGTATACTCCGCACCATGTCCCAGGCCAGGAAGAAGAACGAAATGGCAGAAGCGAAGAGAGTCCACGAAGATCGGATGAAGGATCAAATGGAACCCATTGGCGAAGACACACAAGTCGAATGGGATGGACTGAGGAGAAGGAAGACTACAATAAGCTCTCAAGGGAGTATAGAAAGACGGAAGACTCTACATCCTCCACTGGGAATGTCAGCCTTCCCAGATGCGGATGAAATCGAATATGCACGGCCAGACACTGGAGGATCTGGAGGCTTTAATGGCGGGTTTATGCACAGCTTCAGACGCAACGCCTCGAGCAAATTCAGTCGGCAGAATAAAAGTCTCAGCACTGGCACTCCTGCTTTACCACTACCTCCTAGAGACGAAACTCCACCCACAGACCAAGTGCTTACAGCCATGGAGATGGACCACGTCTATGGTCTCCCGCCCTCACTTCGTCAACCTGGCGGCGATGGCGCTTCAGATACACCGGGACGTTTGGGCTCACCCACAGAATACACCGGTGCTGGTGGCAGGCCCATCACGTGGGCCGAAAGCGTCGAATCACGCCCCCCAAGCTCACGGCACAGCCCCGCCCCCACACCCCCACCACACTCCGCCAAACGGCAATTCTCGTTCCAGAATCCTTTCCACAGACACAAGCCGGAGGTCCCAACTACCTATGACAGCACACATTACCGTCCTAGCTCACGACTTGGTATAGGCTCAAGGGGTAGTAGCAAAGAACATGCCATTCCAGGTATCAAGAGCGCGACGGAGGAAGAGCGAGCAGGGCTTGTGAAGGGGGATTCAAAGAATACACTAGCTTCGCCCGACTTCTCTGAAGAGCCAGAATCCACCGAACCTTCAGACGAAGATGACTGGCAGCTCGAAGGCCGGCCGGCAGGAAATGCTGGCCAGGGACGTGTCCCTTTTATACGGGAGGAGAAAGAGCGTGAGAGCGGGTCCAGCACGCCTGCGGTATTGCCAAAATATTCCAGGCGGGAGAAGGACTGGGAGGATAGGCCACCTAGTGGTGCGGGTGGGAGAGCGGGTGCGTTCATATGACGTTAAGAGGATGATTATCCTCTTTTTGCCTTGGATACGGTCGTTCCAGCCTATATGGCATAAGGTACTACTGGTATGGGCTATGCTATAGTATATAAATAGCAGGAATAGCAAGCGCGCATGGCGAAGCTTTGTCTGTTATATAAGCTGCGGAATTCAACAATCATGATGTTTTTGCCCCTTTCTTCGAACCAATTCGCGGAAACTATTCTTTTCATATTGAAACTGTCCGTCTCAGAGACACGAATCAGACATCTAATGTGTATGGAGTAGGTACGTAATCCATGTTAGAGTATCTCTCACATCCTCAAAAGGGTGTTTGACTTGATTAGCACAGAACCAGCAACCTACATAATCGAATTAGCTAGCAGATCGCAACAATAACAACAACAATATCTATATCCCTTCAAAAAGAACCGGAGCAAGCAAGCGATAGATCGGACAGCTTCCTTCATTCCTATCCCATAATCCCACAATCCTTCCTTCATACATACATGCACGCACCTCCATTCCACATCCCAAATCTAGCTAGCTATCAAAGTAGGATGGAGGCGGGAACCAGAATTGGCTTCTCGGGGGTGCACAAAACCTGGATTAATGGGTACATGGATGGACTAGTAACGCCATGCTGGCCCTCTGAAGTATAAAACCCTTGTCTGTCATCTGCTGCCTTTTCGTACTTTTCTATCTCGTCCCTTATTGTTTTGCGGTGCCACTCGTCTCGTAACACGTCTTTGGCGTGCGGGGTTTTGGGGGTTTTGGAGGGATATAGGTCATGGATGGCTAGAGTAATTGGGCGCGCTCTGCTTGTCTGTCTTTTCTTCTTTCCCCCTTTTCTTTTCCTCGTGTTTTCTGTTCCAGAGATAGGATGGATGATTCACGATGCTCAGGCATTTCTTTCTGCAGACCGGACTAGACCCGATGTTAGCACGGAAGAATGGCGTCCTTTCTGATGTTCAGTTATATTGCAAGTGAGTTTGCATTGTTTTCGCTATGGCAAGGGTATCCATAGTTCCCATCTACTTGAAGTCTCCTAGATTGTACGAAGGGAGACCACGGTGAGATCAAGTCACAATCGATATGACATGGCGATGTCCAGTTTTCAACATTATCATTATGTTATATGGCAACAAAACATGTGTTCAATACATACACTTAGATTTCATCAACCCGGCATTGACTCAACCATCCAAACCATCAAACAAATATTGTCTGATATAGCATTCACTCCAGTGCACTACAACCTAGGTACCGACGGCGCAAGCATCTCATGAACCTCATCTCTTTCCGGAAGTGCCGGCGGCAGCTCATGCGGCGCCTCCTGCGGCAATTCATGTGGCGCAAAAGCACCACCCGGGCCTTTAAAATCAGGTAGCTCTTGCGGCGGCTGCTGATCCGAAGGCATCTCTGCTTTGTTATAGGCCCAATTGTCCGAGTACGTTGCGTCAGTGACCGGCCCTGCCTGCAGTGCCTGCAGCGCCTGTTCTCTTTTTTGCTGACGTTTCCGTCGTCGTTTTTGTAAAAGGTATGCACCAGAAAAGAGCGAGATAGCAGCAAGGCCACCGATTACGCTACCAGCTATAGTTGCTGTTGAGGGCCTACTACTGATGAGGTTGGACGGTGGTGGTGGAGGAGCGTTTGGTGTTGAAGTTGGTACAGAAGGTGCTACAGAGGGCCGGCATGCGGGTGGTCCAAGCTCGATTAGATTCGAGGTTTCGGATTGTTGACTTGCCCATAATGTGAACTGCTGATGATCATTGTCGACCAGGAGGTATGCGGAGCTTAGGAACGGCATACCAAAACGGGGCATTTCCTCTGCGTTTTGATCTTCAAGGGCGTTGATGAGGACCTCTGCATATGTGCTGTAGTTAGAAACAAACTCTTGTCCCTCTCGATTGACTTCGATGTCAGGAACCACCAATTGGTGGTTAGGGATAGTGATTTCCAGATCTGGATAGATGTTGAAAGTAAGGTTTCCATCATATCTGCGAATATTTAGCAATTGCCTCACTATGTGGGAAGCATGAGAACTCACGCTCCATCAGCTGGAATCAGCATTCCCCCGTAGTTGAGCGGGCTCACTGAGCGACCGATTTCGCTAACGCCCGTGACGTTGGTGAATGCCCACCATATATCCTGCGTTAGACTGATAGGCCCATAGTCTGGTTCAACGCAGGCTTTCAGAGATGATCCCCCTGATTGTCCAATAATGCTATAGTTCGAACCATCTCCAAAATTCATCATGATATCCGTAAGGGTGATGACATAGCCATTATTGCAGATCTCTGAGGGCGTAAATGGTAACGTTATATTATTGCCGGTGACTTTCGCTGCGTCGTAGCCCCCGAGTACCATACTTCCATCCGTTTGGTACTGAGCGTAAGCTCCTGTCCACCCTTGGAAGTATCCATATGTTCGGGAAGCAATGATGCCGACCGAGGATAGCATATTCAAGAGGGTGGAGTTACGACCTAGCCCTAAACTGTCGCTGATGCCATAGTCTATGGCGTTCGTTTCATTTGTTTGAAAGATTCCGATGGGAAAATCAGGAAGAGACACTGTCGTGCTCACTTTTACTATATCAGTGCCCCACAAATTCGACGGGTTCTCGTACCCGCCAGATTCTATAGCTGTGCCTAGAGCAGAATATGTTGTGGCATTCCAACTTGTTGAGGAGCCTTCGCCGAATAGTCCTCCATAATTGTTGGAACATTGGAATATTGTCAAACTTATATTGCAACCTGCAGCCGATTTATCATTGAGGAAGGTATTATTGAGCGTCCTATACGTCGTTAGGCCAATCATACAACATGCATGCTATTTCAAGGGGGAACAAACGGAGAGACAGTGAAGGCGAAAGGCTGGGGAGGTGTTCCGATGGACACAGCAGCGCCACGTGCTACAACACTATCATTTAGAGTGACGTTGCGAATGGGAATTTGTATCGGTGTTATCTTTTGTGAAGCACATGAACCCTGGGAAGTTGAGGTGGAACTGGGCGTCACGGAAGAGAATGATGCAGCGGATGTTGTCGCAAAGCAGAAATTCAGGATGATGTGCAAAACCCACAAGGTCTCTGAACTGTGCTGGAACATAGCTTCGTCCGTTCAGCAGATCCCAAAGCACATGGGCATTTACAAAGGAAAGAAATCCGAACAGAACTCATAGCATAGCAAGTAGTAACACGCGAAACGGGTGGAGCCTAGGAGAATGAGATTGGAAACTCGCTGCCAGCTGATCTAGTCCAGCTAAAGGGAACACGGCTCACTAGAGCTGCATGGCCACTCTAGATAAACTTTGCTAGAGATTGTGAAGGAATCCTACAAAGAGGAGAGTGGCCAATCAGTAACAAGCGGTAAATCAGATCATGCTCGTATCAGCGGGCGCCTTTGAACAAGGCGGCGAAGGATTAAGGGCGATGAGAAGGCAATGAGAATTCAGATAAGAATTCAAATAGGTGTCAGGGTCTAAGCTGGGGTCATAGCGGCGTCATGTTGTCGTAGGAATAGAATACTAGGTGGTTATGGTGGTCTCTCTATTCTGTATGTGGGAAGGCGATGGTGATGGGGCCGCCAAGCCCGAAGAGTAGCCGAGAGCCAAGGCTGAGGCTGGAACCGTATTTTCAGGGGCTGGCGGCTAAATAAGGTTCCGGCTCGCGGTGTCCTGTCGCCCCCAATACATGAAAGGTACTTTGATAGGTGTACAGGGTAGAAGTATGGAGCTAATCCAGAGAGATACCTACCTTAGTGATTCCTTCTGCGAATTAGGTGTAGAGCTCTGTTTCCAGCTGAATCGCAGAGTAATGTGGCAGAGGCCATCTAGATGCGCTCCCTCTATAGGGTTTGCACCGCCGTATGGGCAACGCCAGAGGAAGACCCGCAGCCGGTGCCAGCATTGCACTGCGACATCCTGGCCGATGGAGCGCTTCTTTAGTCTTGGTCGTTCTAATACTTTACTTTTCTGTCTATCATATCCCACCTTTCGACCTGCCCAGTATATGTCACGCGAGTGTCCACTTGATATAGCTCAAAGCGCGGACTACCTCCGAAAGTCTGCATTTTCTGTTAGTAGAAAGACAAGTCTCAGAGTAGGAGGTGATCCCTCCAGAATCCTTCTACTCCTGCACTATTCGACATTGTCACATGTGGAGGCGTTGCTACCGAGTATAACTAGACGTTAGTTGCAGGAACACCAGTAGGCTGTGTCACAACCCCTGCACAGATTTTAGTGACGGAGTTAGGGCCCTTTTTCAGCGTCATCAGGAGTAGGATTCTATGACTAAGGATAACGCCTGTTTCGACACTTGTTCCTTCGATGTTCCATCTAATCGCTTTTGAAACCTTTGCTCACAGCCTCATCCTTCTGGCGGCTCTTCGGCAACTCTGAATGGCCCGCTGTAAGAACGGTTACTTATGCTAGGAATGCCATGTTCACAACTCATCTTCTAGTAGTCATGCTCTTGTTCTTCCGACTGAAGGGAAATACATCTCCCTCACTCCAGGATGCACTTCCACACTGGTAGTTTCGGCTACGGTATTTCTCTCTCCCTGGTACTACTATACATTGGAAGTGTACACCGCATTAAGATCCTAAGAAGCAATACCTTGGAAGTTGATTCTTCCATCAAAGACAGCTTAGAAAGTGGCCACAGCGAGTCGTTAGCCAATGAGACTTCAGTTGCTTCACTAGAACAAGATTACTCAAGTAGAGATCATGTCGAGAATTCGACCTTCGGTGTATGAGGACCTACCTTCACGCACATTCGATGGGACTTTGCTTACAACCGACCAGTTTGAGAAGATACTCGCCCTCGGCCTCCCAGAGCGATCAGATAGACGTGATACACTTACGCTCATGTCTTCGTACCAAAACGTGAAATTAGAATGGATGGACGCAGTCAAGGGAGAGGATATCAAACAAGTAGCATGGCCTGCCGTTCGTCTCCCTCAGCATCTCCCTAACAATACGCTAAATCAGTCTGCAGCACTGGAATACTGCAAACAAGACCAACAGTATGGGAGAGCTTGGTTGTTGGAAATCTCACGTGAATGCAATAAAGAGGTAGGATTTTGGCGATTCGACACGAAGCATCCGCTGATCTGGTCATCGGAGTAGAGTCATTGACGAGGGGCTATCGTCAGCCTTGATCATTGAGGATGATGCAGACTGGGATGTTGGTGTGAGATCCCAGCTCCTCGAGTTCGCCAACAGAACTCGACAACTTGGCAATGCTAGCCGTGACTCTTCCAAGCAAATAACGAAAGCTACACCCACTCAAAGTCCGTATGGCGATGACTGGGATATCCTTTGGATAGGAGCTTGCGCATGGCCGCCAGCGCCAGCGGGATCGTTCTCTTTTCAAGGTGCAGGAAACAGGAACTATCTCGTTTTTCGGGCTCGCGGAGGCATGGCTTGCACATGGGGATATGCCATTAATAGTAAGAGTGCGAAGACGCTTCTGGCCTGGCTGCTTGACATCAACGAACCTGTCGACTTTCATATGGGTAAATATTGCGAACGTAACAACTGTGTCTCCGTATGGCCACCCTTGATAGGAGCTCACATTGCCGCTGGTCCTCAGCGAAAAGATTCTGACATTCGCACCACCCCGTCGCAAGTCCGAGAGAAGGGGGAGACAATGTTCATATTGAGTTCCGCCATTTTGGATATGCAACAGAAGCTCGGCCGCACAGCATAATGGAATGTCTATATCATATTAATCTGTCTTCGCTATCCTCATTCACAAGGACCAGATCATAAACCCGTCTTCGGCCCCATGATCCCCAAAGACTCAAACTTGCAAATATCAATGCATTGAAAGTAGTACTCTTCATACCCATAAACCAAAAGCAAAGATAGAAGCTATCAGCCCAGCAGACTGCTCCCCGTCGGCTACGCTATCTTCCACTGGACTCATTCCTAAGAGCAAATTGCTAGTAACTCAACCAATCCTATCAACTTACTACTAGATATGACGATGAAAGCAGCTTGTCATGCTATCTCGCATGTATCACCGTTCTAGGGCTGTCATGCTCAGCAGCAAGCAAAGAAAAAAAAAGAAAAAGGAAAAGTAAGCCGCCTTCAACAGAGGAAGACAAACCAAGACTTTCTTTCCAGATAATCAAATGAACAGTTCACCATGCTCCTCATCTGTGATTTTATGGACAGTAAACCCAATCTAAAGCATCATATTGGTAGCACGCGAGTAATTTCAGGCAATTAAGGTACCACCGTAGTTGAGACTATTCTCTCATCACAGTCTCCATCGCCACCCATCAGCCCCGTGATCCTGCAAAGTGCGCTCTACCTTACTTCAAAAGATTCAATGCTCCATATATACATACAACTTAAAGGCATACCCTAAAGCAGCCGCTGCTCAACCTTCGAGGCTAGAAGTAAAACGAAAAAGAAACACGTTTCGTGATCATGGTAGGCTCTCGCCACATCCTTCCATATACCTACCTCGGTAGCAACAATTGTCAACTCAAGCTCCTACCTCCTCGGATGTTACAGATCCCATCCCATCTCAATCACGTTAGACTACACTATAAAGCAACCTCAGGTAGATAAGGTAGAGCAGCTTGGTGTAACACACTACTTACCTTAGCACACTACCTACTCATAGAATCACACCTACTCATATAATCACACCTACTCTACAGTGACCTCAGGTAGGTAGGAATGGAAATACAATAAAAGCGATGGAAGGATGAAGTGCGACGTCAGGTCAGCTGATAAAGTAGGCTTAGTACTAGGGAGTAGATCTGTCCTATCACGAGTGCTCGATCGTGCAGCTGAAGGAGGCGGGGCGGCCAGCAGGGCTGCATAGCCCCCCATGCATTGCGTTACATTGCATACCCCCTATTACGGGTGGATAGACGGAAGGAGGCACACGAATAAGAAAGTGTGTCGCGGAATCGGGATGTCAAGATTGGATGGAGGGGTGGGGGTATGATAGGGTTGCAATGCAGGTCAGCTTTTGCTTTTGCCTTGTTGTTACATTTGTGGTTGGATAAGGTAGTATTGATGAGTGCTTGGCAATTGACAGGGGATGGCTGCCTTGGCTGACGGGAGCATACGAGGGCTGAGCGGCCACGCGTCGAAGCCTCCACGGAGCGGTATAGCCTTGAGCTGGAAAGGTATTGAATCAGGGTATCTATACTGCAGTCATATAGGGCACACGTCGATAACAGTGCACCGAATCTAAGATCTAGAGCCATCCCATTCATTGTGAAAGAAGACCATTAGAATCTGCCCACAGCCCGAAATCTAGTCCTCAGGTCTAAATATATTTGTCGGGAAATGTACCAAGATGCCTCGAGGCCAGTGAGACCTTGCTAACTCCTCGATTTGATGTTCGATAACCCCAAGATAAGGATCGAAATTTATTAGTACCGCTGTAATGTAAATGTCGTAAGCCATTGTTGATTGTTACTGTGTTCATTGGGAACCAAAGTATCCCCCTTCAACCTTGGGCTTGCTCTCTTCAGGCTTTATTGCATTAGTGCCATCCAGACTTGCAGGTGTGGATTCTATATCGGCCGTCATCTCTTTGTCAGCACGAGAAAGCTCGCCAACGGGACTGTTGCTGCCGTGCTTTCGCATCTCCGGGAAGGTGTATCCCGGGTGAAAGACAGTGAGGCAGAATACGGCGATGGTAATCATGACACTGTCGAGAACGATAAAGTCGGTCTGATCCTGCATGACTGGATTTCCCCAGCCTTTGGCCATCTCTCCGATACGGAAGACACAACGCATGAAGACGGTAACAAAGGCCAGGGTAAGGGTACCAATGAACAGCTTCCAACGTGTAGTTGCCATGAGCTTAATGGCCGAAGGTTCAAGAGTGGCGCGATGTTTGTATGCTTGAATGGCATAGTCTATGACGAAAAAGGCGAAGACGAGGAGGGTGAAGACCTGCCATACGATACCAGCAAGCATAAGGTTGTTCCCCGTCTGTTGCTCTGTTGAACCATTCGTGGCTGTAGCGGCAATGCCTCCACCTGCTCCTTGGAGGACGAGGGAGAAGATATCGCAGAGGATGAAGATCCAGGTGTAGTATTTCGGACGTAGTCGAGAGAATGAGGTGCCAATCTCCAGGACTATATGCTTGAGATTGAGGTAGATACCAGCAGCGATGAATGCTGGGGCGATGATCAAGCAGACAATTTGGATATCAAAAGCATTGCCGGACCAAGGATTGTGGTGTAGCATGATGCGTCCGACGTAGCCTACAGTCGTTAGTGTTGATGGTAGCGAGTGGGGGAGGCTTCTACATACCGACGCATTCAGCGATACATCCCCAAGTCAAAGCTATCATGAATGTCCAATTCTTCCATTTGAGACCTTGGATGAACTGAAGCCCGAAACAAATGCCAAAGAAGATGCAGAAGAACCAACTGGCTCCGAGGTTGGGATAGAAGCCATAGATGGTGAATTCGACCGGGCAAGCCTCGCTAATATAGGTACAATTATCTGTAGAGTATCGCGTAGGTGGGAGCACCGTTGGCTCCGGTCCTTGGATTTGGGGCATGGCTGTAATGGATGTGTGGGATATAACAGCTGAAACAGAGAGGTCGAGTCTGCAGGCTGAGCGTGGACGATTTTCAGCTGACGAAGCTGGACGAGGTCATACAATATAACGACGGACAAAGTGGGGTTGTTTGATATTGTAGTATTGATCTCCGACTGTAAGTGAGGAAAGAGCGATCGTTAAATGGATATACTCGGAGGAGTAAGGTTTCAGAGCCAGCGCAAGAGGAGCGTGGAATATTTGTTGTCCCGAATGCTAAGGCCGGATTTCTTCCCCGAGTATACAGGCGGGGAGCTGCAAGACTGTTATAGAAGAATGAAGGTGTCACCACGGCAATTCAAGCCGGTCTTTGAACAAGGTATATTATATTGCTGCCTACCGCTATCATCCTTCGCGTACCCAATAACCCGACACAGCCTGTCAGAGCAGTGCATGCCGCGCCCCAAATGCTAGCATCAACTGTGCAATGCATCCAAACAGCGCCAAATATAGCTAATAAATCTGTTATAACTTACACCGTACTCGCTCTCGGTTGCAGCGAGCAGTAAGCGAAGTCAGCACTAAGACCTGCTAGCCTCTTCCAGTTTGGACGCGTCATCCAAACGGGCTTGGCACTGGCGGGGCACGGGGAGATTTTCGCCGTGTCGGTATGATATTAGTCCTTCTCGCCTAGGTACCGTATGAAAGGACTCGAAGGGCTTTGGTAGAGGACGACTCATGATGACGGACGGAGAACACGAATACGTATAGCACTTTGATGCGCTAGACACTTTATCTTAGCGTGCTAAGATTAGATTATTAGATGCCTCCTACAATTTCTACTACAGGCAGTTTCATCCTAAAGTAACCACGAGGCAAGGGAAGCTTAAGCCCTACAGCAATCTTTAGGTAGGATATGCAGGTACCTTCCCTTACCTAATGGTGTGGAGGTTTTCTCTCTAGCGCTAGCTCAAAAAAGATTAGTGCAAATCAGGACTTTTGGAGCAACATGGGGCCACTTCATTGCTGTGCCATGCAAATGCTCTTTCTTCGTCTCAAATATATGGATCGCAAGTGAAACAGATTGTCTGGTCTCCTAAAAGAATACGGAGGGAAGATTTACAATACATCATAGGTTTCAGATAAGTGGTCCACGCAAAAAACGTCTCTCCGGCTAGGACCAACGGGCCATGGTAAGTCTCAATGAGTGGAATCAAGTCCATACACCCATTGAAGTCAGCTCGCTAACGAAAGGGGGGCCAAAGTGTTCCCAGGTTGCTTTGCTTCGCAAAGTGGAACGCAGCACTGCCCAAGCACGATCCCTCGAAAAAGCCGCCCTGAGAGACCAGGTCTAGAAAATGGTTACGAAGGTATGGCTCAAGAAATGCGTGAGACTTGGTGATCAAGTCAAGGTCAAAGAGCAAATCACAGACACCGCTGGTATAATCAATGGACAGCTCATCTAGCAGGGTAACAGAATTGCGGGGTAGGTCGTCGTCAACCTTTGCAACGAATACAATTTGCTTTCCTAGGTAGAGGAATAAGCTGTGCAGAATCTTCATCACACCCCCTCACGCGTGCTGATGGTGATTGGGCCTGATGAACGGAGATTACTCCTGAAGGATTTCGATCGGCATCGCCGGGTTTGCGATCTGCCTCACAGCGTTCTTTGACGAAGGCCAAACTTTGGGGTGAAGTACGACGCTTGACCATCACACGAGAGATGTCCTGGCCAAGGGACGTAGTCCACTATTGCTCCAGCCTCGTCTCTGAGCTCCAGCTCTTGCCAGGAAATTCAATGTCTCGGACGCACGACAAGAAGTGATTTTCTTGTCGCATAGATGACATTCTCTAGTAGGCCTCACGCAAACGAGAATGCGATAGAATCCGGAGAAGCCTTTGGATAGCTAGTAATGCGAGGTGGTTGATTTATCATCCTCCGGAGGATTGATGATCGTCATAATGGTATTCGCATCCGGTAAAGCGCCAGCCATAAGCCCGACAGTGAATTGGCGATGGCTCTCATCTGCGATAGCTCTCATCTCCGTTCGAACATGAGAAAACAATGGAACGACGGTTCTGTTCGACGAGATGTGATATGATCACTTGATCCGTGCAGCGGAGAAGTAACCCAAACGGTGTGATTCCAGCAAGTGGTCATGGCGATCATGGTGGGGCTGGAATTAGGGTCCATAGCGCGCGGGTGAAGGGGCTTGCTGGGCCGCCGCCATACGTGGTGGTTCGATTCTACTTCTCACACCAGGACACTGGATCGGGACTGTTGAAGCATGGATAAAACATCAGCACTCCTTCAGTCCCAGGAGATCTTTGATGTTAGAGTTGTGCCAAGACTCTGGTTCGGAGGTGTTTGATGTGTTTGAGCCTTGTAAGACGTTTGAGGTGCCCACATCCAACATGGCTCCCATTCATAAGGTAAAGGTGGAAAGAAGCTTCTTCAACATCTGAGACTTGATCGCCCCCCGGCTCAACTCAACGTCCCGACAGCACCATGAGCTAGGCTATGGCCGCTGTTAGTATCGTTACACTACGCCTGTGAGCGGTTAGGTTTGTCGCAAGGTCAGCGCAATCGGGTTTAGGTCTGACCGGCACTGACGCCAATCCCTTGCTAATCCACGCCCATCCCACGCCAATCCGATACCCTCACGAGCCACGCGACGCCTTCAACGACTTCAACGACCCTTAGCATACGTCAATCGCACCTAGCTCACCTCCGGCTCCGTCTTGCGGTCAACGCACGACGGGCACACTAAGGTAACGGGCTGCAGCACATAGTAAGCATATCTTGTACTCTAATAAATGCGAACTGGCCCGCCAGTAGTTATAGACTCGCAAGAGTTCCCACATACAATCAGGCGACATTGTACATTGGATCAATTGCAATAATCAATAACCTTTCGTAAGGTTTACTGTTTTGGGCCGTCATTTCATACCTTACCTTCCACCCAATTGCCTACCAAAGCCCACCATGGTCTATCAAGGGAAGCCGAGTGCTGGTTGTACTACGTGTAGGCAAAGGAAAATTAAAGTATGTCGAGGCAAAACCTGCAATGCAATGCATGGCGTCAGTTGACATGCTATACTTCAGTGCGACGAACTTCGACCAGCCTGCTCTCAATGTGTCAATACGAAGAGACAATGTCCTGGCTATGTACCTCGGTTCGACCTGGTACTACGTGACCAGACGGAATCCGTTCACAGAAGGGCCAACAAACTCAAGGTGCGGAATGCTCAGAACAAATCGCCCACCACGTCAGTGTCTTCTGGACGAGGCTCCCCCTCCGGCATCCTGCAAAAATCACCAGCGGACGAAACCATTCCCAGGATCTTCAATG
Source organism: Cladonia uncialis (assembly GCA_002927785.1). Lineage (NCBI taxonomy): Eukaryota > Fungi > Ascomycota > Lecanoromycetes > Lecanorales > Cladoniaceae > Cladonia > Cladonia uncialis. The sequence goes on from NAPT01000342.1 coordinate 21,371, forward strand.
ATTTCACCGAGCAAGAAGCGATCTGTGCTTTCTTCTTGGACTTTGTCCTCCTACCTCGCCATAAAGACAGTGTCCAAGGTCATCTCGAACACTTGATTCCCCTCTATGCTAATACAACTCCCGACTCACCCTTGTCTTTGGCTACCTCAGCAGTGGCTCTAGTGCTATCTGGTAGTTCACCAAGAAGGCGGATAGATCAGGAGCGCGCACGACAAACTTTCAGCAAAGCTATACGGAAAACAAGAAATGCAATACGGAGTCCAGCAGAGTCCAAAAAGGACGAAACATTAATGGCGGTCCTAGTTCTCGGGCTCTATGAGGTCAGTAAAATGTTTGCCTTATTATTTCCCCCAGAAGCAGTCTGCAACCAAGAGGCAGAGATCACGAATCCACCATTGGCACCAGTCGCCTTGGGCATTCCTTTGCCTAGCATCTTCTACTCTACGCCTATCCCTTAGTTCAGGTATCGTTCCTTTTGAAACGATTTCCCTAAGATGCACTCACTCATTGCCAACAAAACTTTCGTCGTTCCACTACAAATGACCCTCCATGCCTTTGAACATACATCCTTGTCCCCCTCCGCATCGATAAACTGCCAATCGCAAGAGACAGCGATTCGAGTATTGCTAACTCTTTGGAAATAGAAAATCATGGCTAGCGCTGGGGTCTCTAGAACGCACATGGCCAGAATGCATAATGCAGGTGCAGCAGCTTTAGTCATGCACCGAGGTCCAGAGAACGTTAAAACTCCCCTAGGCATCGGCTTACTTTTCTCAGTTCGTTCCCAGCTGGTAAGTGCCATCTCACAATTATGGAACCAATGTGCTTGGGCTAATGACTGGCCAGCTTGAGCTTGCTATTGAAGAATCTACATCTTTTAAGAGATGTCCAGATGCCTTCACCGAAATCTTCAGAGTCCTTCCACAAAACGCCGCAGCACGTCTAACATCCGCCACAATCAACCTCGCCGATCTACGAGCATCCGCCAAGTCTGCTCTCGTGCTTCCCAAGAGCCCCGAGTCGGAACGAGAAGTCAACGACCTTCTGGAGTATGCTGTCGCGGTCGATCTACTGGTCACTGCGTGGGCCGAGACTCTACCTGAGGACTGGAAGTGGACTCCTGCGGACGGATTCGACTATCCTTTTGGTGATGCTCCCAAGTCAACCTACGTCTACGAGGACGGAATGGACGTCTACATCGACTTGTGGGTCCAGAGCACTTGGAATCTATACCGCTCTGCTCGCATAAAGATACAAACTATCATTCTCGACTGCATCAGCTGGCTGGATACCCCATACGAGCACAAGTGGTACTGGCGCGCAGTATATGCGAGGATGATATCGCAGGAAATGGTAGATGATATCTGTGCAACTGTTCCGTTCGCCCTCGGTACTAAGATCGCTGGCGGACCTGGTGACAGAGATGGTGTTGAATTTCCCTATGCTGGCGGGCAGAAAGTGTCTGAAGAGCATCGTCGAGCAGCATCTGCCTTAGGGGGCTGGCATCTGCTAGAACCTATGCGGAGCTCACTGCGATCCAGTTGCTTGAGAGATGGCCAAAAGGAATGGATCATCAATCAAATGCAGCGGATAACCAGAATCTACGCTCTTCAGTCTGATCAGGGCATAGGAGAACCTGTAGATCAGCAGATGTATGATCAGGAATTGTACCAACGCTACGAATTCGATTGCCCGTCCTAAAATCAGCATGTCTACAAAAGGGGGTGCCAGTCATACGAATATAGTCAGATATTCGTCTGCCGATCTAAGAAGTACTACGGAATGGCAATTCGAACGACGACAGGGTGGAAACGAACGATTACAGGAGGGGTTGAAAGCGATTGCGGGCGCTATCAGTCGTTCAGGATATGCTTTTGGTACTTGAAGATTCTGTCATGGCATCAGTAATGCTTAATGTGTAGTCTTCAGTGCTTGAGAAGGGTCTGATAATTGCATTCTGGGCGTTGACCACCATTTAGTGTGACATATCCAGCGCTATTGATCCAGCCCTTCCAGGCTGAAGGATCACAAATAGAAGTGGACTTGCTTAGCTAATGTGCTACACTTGAAGCTGATGCAGACCGAATTTTGTCCAAATCGTCATGAAGTGAATGCACTCTTATTGGGCCGCATGAACTATCTAGTCTTGGCAATGCGCTAATCCCAAAATAGGAGCCAAGATGCGAAGCAGGCATTTACCTTCACTAGCGTCAAGGGTGGGAGAACAATATCGCCGCAACACCATCATTCACCCACGGAGCAATCAAATGTCCATTCAAAGCGACGAGGGTGACGATATTGTGGCACGGGCTGTGTAAAGTGGCGGATGGTTGCACCGTCTCCTCGGATATGCTGCCGTCACATTGTCGATCATGCACGACCCACACAGCTACATCAACATGCATCAGCCTCGACAAAAGACCGCTTTCCACATGTCACTTCTCCAGTAGTAATATAGCATCATAAAGATCGAACCTCACCTTTACTATGAATTCCTTGAACAGACAATACTTCCTTTGCTAGTGGGGATCTCTAGTCTGTTGCAGAAAAAAGCAATCAACTCACTTACAAGAGCTCTTTAATTGGAGAAACATATGCGCTCACTCATACCATCATTCACCACAGGTTAGGGAGAACTCGTTACATTCCCCCCAAATTACCGCAGCAAGTGACCTTCTCTTTCACCAGTAAAGGGCTCTAGCTTGGTCTCCACAAGAATCCTCCAGCACATAGAGCCTCGTCTCCCCCAGTTAACTTCATCTCTACTCATACGACCCACCATCCGCCTTCTAGTCAAGCCACTGGAATCCTACGTCAAGGTATGCCTTAACTAAGCAAGCCCTTGGTATGCAAAACATCTCACATTTACTGGAAAGTAGGCGTGCAAATGGCGAAACCTACCGCACCAATGCCTCATGGCGTGAACGGAGCCTTGCCTGCTATTAATGACTGGCCAAATGATATCGGGGTGAGACAATCTTCTTGATAAGGCACTTTGCGTTTAGCTAATCTTTATCCCAGTTCGAGCTCGTCCAGGATCAGACGGATCCCGTTGAAGTAAAGATATCCGGCAAGATTCCAGCCTACGCTGCGTAAGTCCTCGAGTCCGGAGGTCGAAGCACAGACTCTGACATGAAAAAGGGGAGTTCTTTATCGTACGGGTCCTGGCGGCCATCAGATTACCACCAACAAAAACACCACCTTCAGCTTTTCACATTGGTTCGATGGACTTGCACAAACACACCGCTTCGAAATTGCACCACCTGTAGAAGAAGATTATGTTACACGAGTGACCTACAATTCCCGACACACTGTTGATGAGCTTATTGAAAAGGTTCGGAAAACCGGAGACTTTCCCTCTATGACGTTTGGTCAACAGCGTGACCCTTGCGAATCTTTCTTCAAGAAAGTTATGAGTTCTTTCCAAGCAGTTGCGGGACGTGATGAGAAAGGTCCATCCGGTCACAATGTTGGTGTGACCATTCAAGCTAACATGCCAATGCCTGGACAAACCTCGGACGGAACAAGCACATCATCAAGTGGAGCTGCGTCGAAGATAAACCATCTATGGCAGAAGACTGACTTCTCGACTCTGCAAGAAGTTGACCCTACCACGCTAGTACCAATCCGTGTTACAGACCATCCAAAGCTTCACCCTGACCTGAAAGGCCCTTTCACAGGCGCACATTCACGCACAGACCCAGTCACAGGAGATTGGTACAATTACAATCTTGAAGTCGGTCGTCAAGCTGTGTACCGAGTCTTCTCAGTTTCGGCAGAGACAGGCAAAACCACGATCTTAGCGACACTCTCTGGTGGAGGAATTAGAGCAGCATACCTTCATGCCATAATGCTGACGGAGCACCATGTTGTTCTTTGCCTGTTCAACGCCTATTACGCCAAGGGAGGACTGAAGGTGCTCTGGACGAGGAACATGCTTGATGCAATGGAGTTCGAGCCTGGGAAGAAGAACGTATGGCTCGTTATCGACCGGCTTCACGGCAAAGGTCTTGTTGGCATGTTCGAGTCCGATCCATTCTTCGCTTTTCACCCTGTCAATTCATGGGAGCAACCTTCTGAAACAGAGCCGGGGAAGATGGACATCATGGCGGACATCCCTACCTATGAAAATCTTGACATCCTTAAGCGCTTTTATTACCACAACATGAAAGCAACGACGGAAGGAGCACGAAACTTTGTTGGTGAGAAAGGGGAGACCAGTCGCCCTTCATTAACGCGCTGGAAACTTCCTTGCGTCGGTAACACCACGATCGCCACCACGACTAAAGCCAGGACCGCTGAGCGCATGTTTGCCGCACAAAAAGACGATACACCAGAGCTACCGACGTTCAACCCTCGCTATGCTACGAAGGGAAGCCGCTACATTTACGGTGTCTGCGACCGTGGCAATTCCTCCTTCCTCGACGGCCTCATCAAATATGATACCCAGACCAACACTTCGGTAGCACGGGTCATTCACGCGCAATCACCTGGCGAACCCATCTTTCTCCCGGACCCGCAGGGCACCGAAGAAGATGATGGGGTATGTCTGAGCGTTGTACTTGATGGAACAAAAGGAAAGAGTTACTTGCTTGTATTGAATGCTAAGACTTTCGAAGAGCTGGGGCGTGCAGATTTGGAGACTGTGGTTCCTTTTGGATTTCATGGCACTCATGTTGCATAACGAGACTGCTTACCATGCTTTTTGAACAAACGTCATTCCTCTAGTTATCAATAACAATAATAATAAAAAGAAAAGGGACGCATTGGTTCTCAAACTTCAATATGGCACTTCTTGTTCCCAAAGAAAGTCTCCCATAGATCCAAACCGTCAGCTTCTCGATACGCTTCGTTAGCCCTCTATCAGTCAACTCACGTGCACCCTACTGATTCTTCTTATTTCGCACCACTTGTTGTTATAATTGACAAAACATGTTACTATAGGATCTCAAATGATGATTGGTGAAATATTCGGAAGATAGTAAGATAATAATTTAGGATCAGTAGGGAAAACCTTAGAGAGCCCGCATAACAGCCTTTTCAATACAGTGTTCTACATAAAGCCTATAAGGTCTGATCTACCCTGTAAGTGGCCGCTAATTCATCAATATTCAGGTCTGTAGGGGTCTCCAAGTCTCCGGCGCGTTCTAGGGAATGAGCACTTGGCTAGGGTTAGGGCTTGCCGCAAATGGTTAGCGCAAATCAAGACTCTTTCTCCTTGGTCTCTGTATGGAGGAGAACCATTAAAAGTTGGTCAACAGATTTTTATAGCAGCATACAACACTCTGTGAAAGTATGCTGGTCATACGAGAGTCCACAAAGCTTTTCAGGGACGCTCCTGAAAGTGCAGTACAGCTTAGGCACAAAAATGGCATGCAATGAGGCTCTGTGTTGCAATATGCCATCGCTGTTTACGCGATGTTTACCTTTCCTTGAACCTTGCTAGTCTTACCTAAACAGCTTAGCTATATTAGCTATTATATAATCTCATTTCTATAATTCTAGCGCTTTCTACCTCTATTATTACTATAAATTCTTATATATATTAGAATCTTTCTTCTATAGCTATTAAATTTTAAAGTTATATAATTATTATTATCTAATTATATTCTTATTAAATTATAATAGTTATAAATTTAAATTATTTAAAATCTACTTTATTATATTAAATTTTATTAAATAAATTTAATTTTATATTAAAAATTTTCTATTTTAATTTTCTTTATTATAATATTTTAAAATTAATTATTAATTAATAAAATAAATTAATTAACTATTATTATAAATATAATTATTCTTACTAATATTTTATTATTATAAGATAGAATAGTAATTAGTCTATTTAATAGATATAAAGCTTTTATAACGATAATAGATAGCTTTATTTAATAATAATAAGATATAATAATTTATAATAAAACTATAATACGCGTAGTATTTAGTTATCTAGTTAAGAATTATCTAAGTATATTCTAACTTTATATCTTAATATTAATTATTAAAATATAGAATTATTAAATTCTTCTATAATAAATACTATTAAAAAAGAAAGAAAAGTAATGCCTTTATTATTATATATTAATCTATTATATTATATATATTATATATTATTATATTATTAACTAATAGGAATTCTTATAACTCGCGATTAATAAATAATAGAGAAATAGATATAATATTCTAGATATAAAGTTTTAAGATATTAAGATTTCTTCTCTAAAAATTAGAATTTAATAATAGCGATATTTATAATAATAACTATAGAAATCACTTATAAATAATAGTCTTAGAGAATTAAATAGAATATAACTAGTAATAAATAATAATTAATAAAGAATTAAATAAATTAAAGATAAGAAATAAACGATTATAATTAAAATATTAAAAAGTCGAAAAAGTTAAAAAAGCTATAAGTAAGAAAATATTAAAATAAAATAATATTAAATTATAAGAAAAATAATAGTATTCTATTTAGTTTAGTAGTAGAACTAGACTATATTTAATATAATTTATTATTTATTAATATTAAATAGTGATAGTAGTTTATAGCGATATAAAGAGAAAAATATTATATCTATAGAATTAAATAATAATTTATAGCTATTTTTTATTCTTATTTCTAACTATATATAAATCTATACTCTTTCTTAACGATTTAAAATTATTAATAATAATAATTAGAATTCTAATTTAGATTTATATAAGATAATTATTATCTTTTTAAGTTCTAGAAGCTTCTATAGATTTAAATTAAATTAATTATTAGATAGTAGTTTTAAAGATAATAGTAAAATAAAGTATCTATTAAAAGAATTATCTATAGTAATAGATAAATATCTAGTAAAAGAATTCAGAGACTTTTACAAGTACTGATAAATAAGTAGATTATTATAATAACGCTTTATAGCGATAGAATTTAATACTTTATAATAGATAAATAAGACAAGAATCTTAGTACTAGATCTTATATTGTTACTATTATTTTATTATAAAATAGAATAGTAATTAGCTTATTTAATAGATATAAAGTTTTTATAATAATAATAGATAGCTTTATTTAGTAATAATAAGATATAATAATTTATAATAGAGTTATAATATATATAGCGCTTAATTATCTAGTTAAGAATTATCTAGATATATTCTAACTTTATATCTTAGTATTAATTATTAAAATATAGAATCGCTGAGTCCTTCTATAATATTTATAATAATATAATTAAATTTTAATTATTAAAATAAATATTAAATAATTTAATATTTAAGATTTTATAAATCTATTTAAAAATTTTAAATCTTTTTATTTTAAATTTACTTTATTAAAAAAATTAAATATTAAAAATACTATTAAATAGAAATATATTAATTTATATATAAATAAGATAATTTAATTTAATATTAATTATAAAAAATATTAAAAATAAAAGAAAGTTTTAATTTAAATATTAAAAGTTATTTAAAAGTCTATCTTATAAAAATATTTTATATATATTATTAATAAAAATAATTTATATTAAACTCTTAAAGCTTTAAAATAAATAATTAAATCTTACTTTAATATTAAAATTCTAAAGATTAATTATTAATATAAAATATTATAATTAAAATTTCTAAGAGATTAGAATATTAAATAATAAATAAATAAATAAATAAAACTTTATTTAAAAGTATTTAAAATAGAATATATTAATACTAAGAATAAATTAATACTAAATTATTTTATTAAGAGTATAGAAAATATTAATAAGTAATAGATATAAATAGCGTTATATAATTTATAATATTAATAATTTTAGAAAGAAAAAAAGTCTATATTTATAAAACTATTTAATATATTTTAATAAATCTTTATAAAAGTTATATAATAAATTTCTAATTTCTTATCTATATTTATTATTATATTTTAGAGATAATTATTAAAACTTTAAAATTTCTTCTTTAAAAACTTAATTCTAGAGAATTAATAAAAAAGATTAGAATATATTTATAGAAAGAAATATTATTATAATAAATATTTTTATTTAATAAAATCTATTTATCTATAAAATTAAAAGTTTAATATTAAGATTTTAAAGAAAATTAAAGTAGTAATAAAAGACTAAGTTTTTAAAAAAAAAATTCAAAAATTACTAGAAAGAATAAGATAATAGACTTTAAGATTTATATTATTATTTAAATCTATAACTAAGCTATTATTAGATTAGATTTTATAAAATTATATTATTATATTATTATAGATTAGTTTATAATAAATTAGATAGAACTAAAATAATATAATATATAAGTATATTTTATTATAGAGATTAGAGTTCTTAACGTAATAATAATAATTAAAGATTATATAATCTTAATTATAATAAATAAAGTAATTAAGTACTTAATTAATTTAATTATAAATATTTAAGATATTTAAGCTCTTAAATATTTTAAATATAAAAATCTTAATATAATTAAGATTAAATATATAAAAGAAAACTTCTTTCTTTATAAATAGAATTTCCTTCTATATATTTAATTTATATAATAGAGAGGAGTTTATAATTAATAAATACTTAATAATTTATATTAATCTATATATATATTAATTTCTTAGTATTTAAAGAAGTTAAATTTTTTTATTATACTTTAAATATCTTTCTCTATTACTTTAAGAATAAGTATATTTAATTTTATTTTAAATAAATAAATAAATATAATTAATCTTAAAGAACTTAAAAGAAAATATTATTTAAAATATTATTTATTTTAAAGAAAGATATATATATTATTAAAAAAAGAATAGAATTTTTTAAATTTATTAAGTTCTTTAGAAAATAAAGAATTTTAGATATATTCTTAAAAAATATTAACCTTTATATAATTTTTTATATATTATAGTTTTATATAATTAAGACTAGAAATATATTTATTTTATTATATTTTCTTTTAAATATAATAAATATTCTTTAACTCTAGTTAAATATTATAATATTATATTATAAAGATATTTAGTATATTTTTCTAGTTATTATTAATATAAAATTAAATTTAATATCTATATAATTAAATATAATAAATAGCTTAGAATAAATA
>NAPT01000343.1:0-30292 GCA_002927785.1 Cladonia uncialis
GGTGGGGAGGGCGGAGATGGGAAGGAGGGTTGAGGATATGCTACGGAGGTTGTGAAGACAAGGACTTTTTTCTGTTCTGGTGAATAACGAAGTACGATGCCGCTGGGTTATGGGTGATTGTTGGATACTGTAACTACAATGCCAAGTCGCCGCCTTGGGTATAAAGTGTACAGTAAATGTAGAAGCCAAAGACATGTCTCTATCTTGAACCACGTCCTCGTTATATCGTATCAATACTCGCTCACACGCGATCCCTCCCAAGCAACTCCCCCACATCACACCAAAAATTACACGCCCATACATCCCAGAATCGTCTTCCCTAACTTCGACAGCTCAAGCTCTGCCAAAAGAAAATCCGATCCTATAAAGAAGAGCATGGAGCATAAATCATCCGTGTAGAAAGACTGTAGGGAAAGAACTCAGAATAGATCAAGTGCTCTACGCGGCGGAAATATCTCTTTAAAAATCATTATGAAGCGCTGAAATCCCCTTGTCAAGGATATTCAACCCCCTAGAGATTCTCTTTTAGGTAGTTGTTAGGCAGCCAATTGGCAGATGTCCTCTTTACATACATACATGACTTATGCCGCCTATCTAACCTCCAAAGTATCGGATACAAACGCACCAAAGCCAGAACCGCAAAACAGTCGCAAAGATGTCAAGAAGGATAGGGTTTCCAAAAGCTATATAGTCGCTAATCAACAACCGCAGCACTGCTTTTCGGTACGCGCGAATTTTTGCCGTGTCGGTGCGATGGTGTTGGATAGCGTAGTTGTCGAGTTGGGAGAGGGTACGTGGGTTCCGAAGGAAGGCGATGAGTATCCAGGGTAGACGATCCATGAGCGGAAGGGAGGTTGTGTCTGGAGGGTTGTTGGAGCGGAGGAAGATTGTGGTGAGGATGTTCGGATAGGGGGTATGGAAGGTGTGGGTTTTACTGTCTGTATCTTGGATGGAGGAGAGAAGGAATTTTGGGAGCTTTGTCGCGCGAGCGATTTGGGCATAGAAGAGGGGAGTGGTGGCTTTGAAGAGGAGGGCGTCTTCGGATGAGGTCGGTAGGGAGGATGGTGTGGTAGATGAGATGAAAACTTCTACGCCGTGGGGGGTGGGGAGTGCGGGGACGTATTTGACGGGGAGGGGGAGGTCGGATTGTTGGACTTGGTATGCGAGGAAGTCGCGGAACAGGAGGGCGATGGCTCTTTGAAGGATTAGTCAATTATGGGTTGAGGGTAGGTGTTGCGAATGGTGTCTTACCTCTCTTCTTGCGTTGCGGTCCTGCCGATGCTGTCCTTTAGAACCTCAGGCCTGTACCAGACGTGGAGTTTACGACGGAGGAACAACTTTCCTGCTTCTCGGACTATGCGTGGGAAGGTAACAAGACCGACCCACCACCAGGATAGGAAGAACTTGAAGGTGTCCCATCTGGTGACGGTAGAGGGGTTAAGGGGATTTGACGTAGAGAAGATCCTAGCAACAAGCTTGGGATGATCTTTCGAGGAGCTCAAGGTTATGGTATTATCGACAGGTCCTTTTCCGTTTAGATGAGGAGAGAACGGATCGAGGGCAAGTAGTGAGTAAGATCCCTTACGGGAGTTGAACGGGGATACGTGGAAGTCTTTCGCCCATTTGTTCGCAAATTTGCCAGAAGCAGCTCCGTTTCCCATGCTCTCGTGGGCAATGGCGTCGCTTTCAGAGTCTTTCAAGAAATAAATTCGCCTCTCGTCAAACGTATTGTTAACTTCAAGTATCATTGCTTTAAGCTCCCGCGCATCGTTGTAAAGATACCAGAAGGAAACAGGGTTGAATGAGTACCCCAGAACACGAGGTGCAGTGATCAGATAAGCATAGGCATAATCTGCCGGGTCCTCGTTCTGTCGAGCAACAGCAATCAGTTTTCGAGTCAATAAAGCTGGCGATATAATTGACTAACCTGAGATTGGAGGTACGAGTCAAGTTTGCCTTGCAAGCCATGTACATTGTCACCTCTGTTCAAGTAGTCCGCAGACTCGACCCTCAACCACCCATGTTCTTGTCGAAGATCTTTCGAGGATAGAGATTTGAGATCGGCCGAAAAAAACGAGCCTACAGAGCCACGCCATCCAACAGGAACGCCTACAAATAGGTACGAGTATGAAAATGAATGCTTCTTTGGAAACAAGCGTGTGTGGGTGGTTCTGCACGGGAAGACAAGAGGTCTCAAGGGATTAGAACCCTTGGGCCGGTAATCTCGCTCTTTTGGTGGACTTTGCACTTCTCGCGACGATTTCCACTTATATCTGAGATGCTCAAAAGGAACAAGCCAAAGGGCCAGGTCGAGAAATATCACAAGCAGGATGGAATTTTTGTACCAACTTCCATCACGAACATCCTGAAGAAACTGCTGATGCTGTTGCCCGGCAATTTTCCATATAGAGTCTCTGTAGGACCAAGCAATACCACCAACAAGATATACTAAGTCCTGAGGAAATCCAGCATAGTCTAGCCTGGAACTAATACACCAGAGGGCAGCATAGACCAATGCTGCGAGTCCGACTTCCATCGAAGGCTACCTGATAGATGGGACGTTTTCCAAAGATCAGTCATGACTGAATATTGTGTTTTGAATCGATGTAATGACTTCGCAGTACATGTGGTAAGATGTGAATGTGCGCCCACATGTAGTGATTCGTTGATGAAAGTCGAAGAGAATGGAACGCTGCGCTTATCTTAGCGCCGGGAGTGATTCATCGCCAAGCCGAGACATTTATCCTTCGTTGTTGACCACCTCTGCATGTTTCCCTACATAATCTTTGCTACAACATCTTCACCCCCAACTTGTTACACACTCAAAGGCACAAATAAGTCAAAGCAACACTCGATCAACGTCTCAATCAACCATCTAGATTTACTATTCATTTCGACCCTTTCAACTTCATCGTCCACGTACATCAAACATGTCAGACGACTGGGACACAGTTACCAAGATTGGGAGCAAGGTCAGCGGCGGAGGCGCTCAGCGTGAGACCGTCGTTCGAGGAAAGGGAGCTCTCAACGCTGCCCAGCGTAGCGGTGCTATCGTCGGCACAGAGAAGAAGTTCGCCACAGGAAACGCAGTAAGACACCGGCGCCATCCCCTTTTCCACTCAATAATGAATATACAAGTATTATCTTTGTGAAGCCTCAATACTAAGTCTTACAGCAGGCCAACAAATCCGGCTCAGAAGGCCAACGTCTAACCAAAGTCGACCGCTCCGACGACATCATCGCCCCCAATAAAGTCCCCGCAGAGATAGGCCAAAATATCCGAAACCGTCGCTCGAAAGAAGGCCCATACAAGATGACGCAGGCTCAGCTTGCACAGAAGGTGAACTGCCAGGCAAACGATATCAAGCTCCTGGAGAGCGGTGATGCGATCAAGAATCAGGGATTGCTGAACCGCGTGGCGAGGGTTCTGAAAGTTAGTCCGAAGACTGGTCTGCCGCTGGATGACAAATGAGGCCGCGCCTGACGTTCTGATACGATGCGGCCTGGGAGTACAGGGTGGACTAGCGATAATGACTTTCGATGCTGTTATCGAAGGAGCGGACTTATGACTTAGATGAATAGCAATCAAGGCTAGAAGCCCATGCTTGCAAATACCCTCCCGTATGTCTGAATGTACAGTGCTTTACATTATTTACTGACCGCCATCTATGTACAATTTGCCTCTATTCCAAAACCCCCATCCATTCCAATATATTCACAATTTCTCCTTCAATATCCGCTTCATCCTGGCCTCTACCGCATCCATGTATTCGTCAGTGGTAACATAATCCCCCTTCCCTGTCATCCCACAAGCCAGCGCCAAGTCCTTTGTCATAATCCCCTCCTCATCCACAACATCCACACAAGCCTTCTCCAAACTCTCCGCAAATGCCACAACCTCAGGCGTATCATCCAACTGACCCCTCTGCACCAGCCCCCTTGTCCACGCAAAAATGGATGCAATCGGATTCGTGCTCGTCGCATTCCCTTTTTGATGTTCCCGGAAATGCCTCGTCACAGTCCCATGCGCAGCCTCGCTCTCAAACGTCTTCCCATCAGGCGTAATGAGCACACTAGTCATAAGCCCCAGCGATCCAAAACCCTGCGCAACAATATCACTCTGCACATCACCATCATAATTCTTCAACGCCATAATATAGCCTCCACTACTCTTCATCATCTGCGCAACCATGTCATCAATCAACCGATGCTCATACCAGATCTTCTTTTCCTCAAACTCCCTCGCATAATCCTTCTCATACACCTCTTGGAAAATATCCTTAAAACGCCCATCATACTTCTTCAAAATCGTATTCTTCGTACTCATATACAACGGCAGACTCTTACTCAGCGCAAGCTTGAAACTCGCATGCGCAAACCCCCGTATCGAATCATCAGTATTATACTGCGTCTGCGCTACACCTCCATTCTCTCCAAACTCATACACCTTAATCCGCTCCGGCTCTCCGTTGGCAGGCGTATATACCATCTCCAACGTCCCCTTCCCCGGCGCCACAAAATCCTTCGCCCGGTATTGATCGCCGAATGCGTGCCGTCCAATAATAATCGGCTTCTTCCACCCCGGCACCAGCCGCGGAATTTTCGGTATCACAATTGGTTCCCTAAATACCGTTCCGCCTAACGCATTCCTAATTGTCCCATTCGGACTCAGCCACATTTGCTTGAGACCGAATTCCTTCACGCGCGCTTCATCGGGGGTGATGGTGGCGCATTTTACGCCGACGGAATACTTTTTAATGGCCTCGGCGGCGTCGAGGGTGACTTGGTCGTTGGTTTCGTCGCGGTAGGGGAGTCCAAGGTCGTAGTATTTTAGGTCTATGATTAGGTAGGGGTGGATGAATTTCTCTTTTATGGAGGACCATATTATGCGGGTCATTTCATCACCGTCGAGTTCGACGATGGGGTTGACGACTTTGATTTTCTTTTGGGGGCTATTGGTCGCCATGGTTCGCGCAATCGAAGGGCAGTAGCGGGGGCAGTGGTGGTGCTTTGTTATTTGGTGAAGGGGCAGGGAGATTCGGAGGGCTGTTGTGCTTGTTGAATTGGTGTAGAGGACTCTGGTGAATTGATGGGATGCTGAGGCCCAGGACGTGTTCATGACTAAAGGGAAAGAGCTTACAATCGGAGTTTTAAAAGAGGAAGGAACACAGCCTTTCGTCACTGGTGGTGTTTTGCGGGGGATGATCGTCCCGGCGGGTTTTACCTCGGCAATAAGATCGGGCCCCGGAAGATGCCGATTTTACAGCTTTAGGGGCTGCCTCTAGGGTACGTTAAGCACTAAGGTACTGTCTCCCTTGAAGGTACGCTACTCCGCAGCACTCCTATATATCCAGCGATCTGGAGCTTGGAATCAGGCAAATCAGTCGTATGAGACATCATATTCACCAGACTTATCACCATTCGTACATGAACTATTGTTACCCGTCATATGAATGACCCCACCCAAGCCCAGTCTGCCGCAATCACCAGATCCGTCAATGATGACCAGCTGTCCTTGTTCCTGTCATCGACTCTTTGCAAAGCATCCATAGCATAGACTCGCTCATCAGCTCTCCCACCGAGGCCATTCACGCAAGCGTCCCATGTGAACAAAACCTGATAGCCCATCAACGCCGGATATTCTTCTAATAGACTCCTGGAACAACTCATGAAGCTTTCCGCAGACTGGCTCTCGATAGCGATGATTTGTGCAGGATAGTCTGTGTCAGCCTATGCTGAAGATGTGAGGAGTTTTCCTTTCACAGAATCGCATAAGGTAGCCGGATCTAATTTACGAGCCAAAGGACGCCATGGATTTCCCTGCAAGGGCAATTCTCCTCTACTTCCCAATCTTAATCTCCAAAGGCGATTGCTAATGTCTTGACAACACCCTTTGTAGCGGTACACTGGAATCAACACACAGCCCTTTTATAATGACAATAAGAGAAAGACCCCAAGAGCCTGATTACTTTGTATGGTGCGGCGCGGTGCGGGTAGGGGCCCATTCCAGCATTCCACAGCATGCAAACACCACATCGAGTGAGTATCAATATGCTAGATGGATTTTCCAGATGACCTGTTAAAGCAGCGGATTGGAAGTCTCAATGCTTAACATATGCTTCTATTTCCTATAATCTCTCTAGAATATCTTGGATTTACTATAGTTTCAGACCAAAATGCTTAGACAAACAGGAGTGCCCCCGAAGGTTAACCAAAAATACGCCAGCGCACCTTTCCGTGCAACGAAAACGCTCACTCGCTTTAAAAGCTAACCCATCCAGCCGCCGCGTTATTCGTTATTTGGACCTTTGCAAACCTACTATCCATAGACTTAGTCTAGCCTATTCTTTACCCTTTTTCTTAAAGACCCCTCCCAGATCCCCCAATCTCAATCTCGACCCCGACTCATTCTTACTTGTAGGACTCCTAGCGTTAGATGGTTCAAATGCGTTCTGTGACGAGGTAGATGTATTCAACCGATACATGCTCTTCGGTGTTGAGTGTGGCCCATCCCTACTCCGTACTCCTTCCCGGCTAGTTCTTGTGCCGTCTCGAGGTGTAATTCCCGTTCCCCTCGGCCCTACAGTCTTCGATATATCTGCGCGTTCAGACGAGCGACGCAAGCTGTAAGTGCTTCTAGGCCCGGCATGTCTCCTATTGTATGAAGGCGTGATAAGTGGAATAGGTTTGGGTACGATGGTACTGCTGGTGCTGGTGCTCGTACGCTTGGAAGTAGGAGTGAGGCTGTAGATGCTTGAGCCAATGGCACTGTGATCATCTGGGATGTCTAGATCGACGTCGTCAATAATGTCGGAGTCCGACGCCGGTTGGTTCTCGTTGTGGACTCCTGGATCCCAGACGCTGGAAGAGGAGCCTGGAGGGGTACCCGTTTCCGAGTCCGAGTCTTCGTGCCAGTCTGGGGATCTCGGTGATGTGGGAGAGGCTGCAATGATTAGACGTGAGGTTCCAGGAGAGACTCTAGGGGGTTTATGGCGGTGAATGTAGCTGTCGGTTAGGCTTGATGTGCTGCTCCCTTCCGTATGAACGCTATGGATGCTTCCTTCTGCCGTGGGAGTATTAGGCGAGGTACGCCCGTTCGGTTCTTTAAATCTTGCTTTCCGGTCCATCTGCTCTACCAGCTCTTCCCACTTTGGCTCGAGAGTGCCGCTAGGCCGTTCGGCTTGTTCTGCGCGAGTGAGACATTGTTTGGATTTTTCGCGCGAGGCTTCGCACAAGTCATCGAAAGTCTTCAACTCTTCGCTCATTGAGACGCTGTTATCGATCTCTTTCCGGGAGTCAAGCCAAGCGTCTACCAGCCCTGCACACTCCCTGGCTTGATCAATCAGGTACGGAAGACTTGGAAAGCCTTCGCGACTGGTTCCAGGGAGACGCGAAAGTATGGTGATGGGGGTAGCGTAGGATGGAGGAATGGTGGAGGTCCTGTGGTCTGCACTGATGGAGCAAATTTCATCAACGTATGTTTTAAATTCTTGGCGATGGGATGTTAAGAAGGCGTTCATAGGTTCCATCCATGGCTCCTTACTGCCAAAGGTAGTCAAATTCGCAAGCGTCTGTAAGGCCTTCGTAATGAGCGTAAGAGTACGTTGGGCCCGGGGACGTGGATGATCTATGTACGGTTAGACGTTGAGATAAGGTCAGAATACACTGGGGGCTTGGCCGTCGAGGAATCAGACGAACCTTTAAGTAAGCCGAAAAGCTTGGGATTGAGGACCGCAGGACAGAAGAAGCGGAGGAAGAGGAAGCCTGAAACGCTGCTATAAGCAACAGAGCGCAGGAAATCACCATATCGATCTTCAGCACATGCGCGGATATGTCGCATGATATGACGCAGCTCTGGAGGGCAGCGGTTTGCTGAAGTCGCTATGGACTTCCACACATTCTCGGTCAACGCAATAAGATTTCTCCAGTTGCGTTGCAAATGCTCTGGATCTTTCACCCTATTGGGGTCAACTTCGCATTCTGGGTCACTCTCGTCGATGTCCCTCATTTTCTCACTCAAAGTGTCTTCCAGATATTCCTTGCCTAACCGTCGCATATGAGAATCTAGAGCCTTGGTCAATAGAGAGTTGCCTCTGAAAAGCAGGTTGGCTTCAGCAGTTGCATTCTTCCCAAGGTCACGAAGAACCACTTCTCGCTCGATGCTCGATTCATATGAGTCATTGGAAGCGATGCGGTTCCTCCCGTAGCGAAATTTCGACATAGGCGTCTCTTTGTGGATGTTATCAATCTCGTCCTCGACCAGCGACATCAACCAATTGCTCGCCTCCGAGGACACCTGGAAGATATTGAGCATGATTTCCGATATCCTTTTCAACTCAACATGGGCCATCTGGGCGATCTGATTTGTCAGTCCACTGGAAAATCTGTGGAGCAACTCCAGGATCGGACCATAATCCCGACTCATGAGTACTACAAGCTCCTCGATCCGGACTTTCATGAGCATTTCGCCGACAACTTCATCGTCTTCATTGACGATGGGCCACCACTTCTCGGTGTCAGTTGCCCTTTCTAGCTCATCTATGCGAATGTCTACCTTGCCATAGAAGAGGTCCAAAGGCGACACTTCGATATCCCCGTCGATCGAACCTGGGTTGATTTCCCCCTGCTCAAGATCAATCGGAGCATGAGAAAGAGTCCAGTCCTTTTGGCCAGCATTACGGGTCTTCAGCTCTATCGAGGCACTCGACAGAACAGGAGGTAGATCTACAAATTCAAAGTCCTCACGCCAGAATGGATTACTGGTATCTAACTTCACAGCTGTTTTGCCTCTGAGTTCTCCATCCAGCTGGACCTCTGCGTAGTAACTGCCAGTAGCCATATCTTTTTTGCTCGGTGGCCGCTGTCCTGATTCTGAACTAGAGCTGTGTGAAGTGTTGGCACGGCCGGAGTGCAATTTAGCTTCAACCACACGTAGTGAAAGCTGTCTTTCCACGCGAAACATATCGGCGCTTGTGGACTTCACAACAGCAGCGTCGTTATTCGGGTCACCAGATTGAGCATCCGCAGCTTCTGATTCTGGGCCGTACAACTCTGGAACTGTGAAAGCTCTTAGCAGAACGAACCAGACCTCGAAGAGAACACGAGAGTCTAATGATAGGTATACTGGATGAAGTGGAGGAAGACTTGAGGTAGTTGAAGCGTATTGAGGATAGATGGCTAGAGAGAACTCGTCATCCAATACCGAAGGGTCCAAGCGCTGAATTGCACATCTGGATAGGGAGGATAACGGGATGATGGCCATCAATATATTATCAAACTCTGCAATCAACTTGAAATGCCCGTTTTCTTGTAGCGTACAAGAGACCTTCCGCCAATTTTTGGATATGGACTTCAGCTGCTTGTAAGTTGAAATTCTCCCGGTACCCGGCGGTGATGAACAAGACCCGAATCTCGCATCCTTGTCCCACATCAGCATCTTACCGACTTTAATGATGGATGCGTCTTTCGATGCCGTGCTCCAAGAATGTCTCTTCCGATCTCCCAGCTTCCGCTCGGCAATGTGTGCTTCTTGAGGTTTTGTCATCTTGTTTTGTACTCCTTTTGGCCTGATAGGCTGCCAACAGAGAAGCGCAGCGAGCCATGAATCGAATGTCTCAGGCACATGTGGACGTAAGTGAATACCCATGCTAGTCCTCAGGGTAGATACATCAAGGAAAGTTGACCGTGATTCTGCATCGTATAAGGTCCGCACCTGGCACCCTCGTAGATCTGGGATCAAGGTCTTATTATCGGACACCTTGCCTTTTGCTTGATATATTAAGCTGCCTGATGCTACATTAATCGCACAATAGCCAGAAGACCACGTGCCAGTGTATGACATTCGAAAGGAGAGTATACCATGCATCCTGCCACAAGTTGTCTTCATTAATTGCAGGATCTTCTTAGCATCTGTGGAGGACGAGGACAAATGAGTGCCAGGCTTAGCAGCAATGGGATTTCTAATTGGTGATAGCGGACGGACCGAAGGGTTGGTAAGGCCACGACGGGTGCGCGGTTGAGTATCCGAGTGGGTATCCAAAGGCGGAGAAGGTATAATTGACGGGAAACCAATAGACGAAGAGTCGTCATCATTGTTTTCTTCTTCTTGAAGAGATGGTGATCGAAGTGAGCCCAACCGAGGGCGATTCGATACTTCAGGAGATTTGTCTCTGTAACGTTCTTCAAGAGTCCTCGTCCTGGGTCTCGATTGAGATTCTTTGCTGCCATTCCTAGCGTGGGTAGAGATATGGAGGCGGGCGGATGGGGTGCCATCGCGGGATCTTGAGTGTGGACTTCGACGGGAAGGGAGCTGTGGAGATGCGCTTCTGGACGTCGAAAAGGCTGAGATAGGAAGAGGAGTCCCAGAGGGCAGCGTTGGAGCTGGCTCAGGCGTACCAGCTCGGGCTACCTCTTCACCAAAATCGTCCGAGTAGATTTGACCCTGCCTGTCCCGTGAGGACGCCTTTTTACTTGTTCGTCGCTGTATCGTATCGCCTTTTTGCTGCTCTTGTCCAAAAAATCCAGAATTGCGCTTTGAGCCGTTGCGTCGCCTGCTTTCAATCCTTGCTTCCATCATGTAAGACCACCGCTTCAGGCACTATGGGCACTTATTTGGCTTCGCTTTAACAAAGTTTGTCAACTTGCCCCTAACAAAGGCGCCTGGGAGCTCATGAAGCCGGAGGAGAGAGCTTCTAAGTAGTGTGTGTGTTGTGGTGCGATATCGTTCGGGGGTGGTGGGACGGTAGCGAGGCGAAGAAAAGGCCTCAGTAACATGGAGTATAGACTCCCCGTTGCCCGAGACTGTGGGCTGACTGTCGGAGTTTGATGCTCTTGCATATGATACCGCCGAGAGGTCCAAGTCCTAGCAGAAGCGATTGGTGTAAGAGGGTTGCAATTACAGGGTCGAGGAGGATTGGCTGAGATCTCGGCTCAGGCAGACCGTAGAGTGTGCATCGCGACTTCGCCTCGAAGGCAGGTTCCCAAACAGACGGATGGGCTTGCACTCATAGGCTTCGTTGTGGAATGCGAGAAGCCGTTCCGATATATACAATTGTGTCAGGCGCAATGGATGGGGGATGCAGCGGTCGAAGCGGCTGGCCGAAGAAGGACCGGAGCACGGCCCATAAATTCGACTTGACATATTATGAACCAAGGTACATGATGAAGCGACACATTCGTCTACTAATCTACCGTTGCTTGATTTACACATCATTGCTCCTGAGTAGGGACTTGATATCTCACTTCTTGTAAAGGTTGCATATTGGCCCAGATAATGCCCTACCACGCCAATGATGCAAGGTCCCATGCGCTCCATAGAGGCGCCATTGAATCTGTAAATTTGCTCCATGACCTTCGTGACTAGATACTTAATCGCTGCAGTAAATGGGTAATCGACAAATAGCAATTGTAAAGACAAACCCCCACAAAGCCCTTTCGGCCAGACAGCCTTCAACTGTTGGCTGCGCTTCCTTCATCCAACTTCTGGTATCACCCGTATCATGTCCGCCTCACTGCTCCTTGAAAGGATGATCCATGTTCCCGTCATCTCCACTGGTCGCACTCATAGGCTGGCTCCTCGCTCCACTGAGATCCCCACTACCAGTCTTCCTCAACGCCTGCCTCATTGTCTCAATGGTCAACTCGCCTCCAGTCGGAGGGCTGTGCCCGGAGAATGGGCTACCAGGTCCACGTCCACCTCGATTGGGTGACGTCTCCACACCTCGGGAGGATTCAGATCCACTTGCAATCGGCGAGCCACCGAGACCTTGAGATGACAGCGGCGAGCGCCCAGGCGATGGCGACCGGTTGTGTGGAATAGAAGCTAAAGGACTTGAGATACTTGGTGCCATACTCCCGGAATGGTCGACGTGTTCCGCATGGACAACATCGGCGAATGAGATAAAGCTGAGCCTACGGACGTCATTAGAATCTAGTGCGCCGTAGTTCGAGGCAGCGTCATCATTGTCTGGGTGAGCCAGTAGATCATCTTGCCATGAAGTTCCTGCGGCTTCACTCGTCCCCGTGCCAGTTACGGTCAACGCTGCAGGTTGATGAGCCGCATGCATGACTATCTCCACATTGTCTGGGTTCAAGTGGTCGTCTGTAATTGCAACGGAAGACGCATCCAGCACTGGAGGTATATGATTCTCCGTAGTGATATGGGCTGGTATTGCAGGCGACGCAGTAGAGGCAAGGCCATCCTCCTGAACACTTCGTTCAAAGATTTGTGAGGAGGCTGGAGAAGGTATTCCAGGAGACGAGGAATTGAGGTTGCGGCCTGGGGATGAGGGTGGACCATATGGATGTGATATGGTCTGCTTCACTGGTGGGCCTATTCCTGGTAGAGGTGACACGGGGCGCATAGTCTTAGGGGCTGTTGTTGGAGCTATTGTAGGAGGAGTAGCTGCTGCTGCATCGCGGTTCTTCTTGGCTTTCTCGTCTTCCTTTTTCTTACCCAGGTTCCAGAACCTCCTCTTACCAGACTTCACATCTGATCCAGAAGTCTCATTCGCCTCGCTTGCGCTATTCAATCCTTCTCCTAGTAAGGGTACTGAGGAAATGCGTGATCCGGAATCATCGCCATTGTCTATGCCCAAGCTGGCCTGTTTATCGGCCATCGTGCCGAATAGCTTTGCGCGTGGCTAACTGGATACCATGGATGGTTCTTGGTCCTGGAAAAACCCTGTGTAATGATTCAGATTCTACGTCTTAGAAAATGCCAATGCAGGGGCTGAGCTGCAGCTGCGCGCGTGATTGCGGTTTGTATTCGTGCTGCTAATGGTGCCTCGGTAGAAGCTCACCTGTGAATGGCTAACAGCTTACTGTCTGCATTGGATGATATTCCAATACGCTTCTTAGAAGTCGAAGCTTTAACGAGAGGATTGGGGGATGTCGTGGTCCCTTGGCACTCTGGCATTCAACGATCGCATTAAAGTAGGTTGGAGTTTGGGAGGTTGGCCACGCCTCGTCTCAGCAGCGCCAGTGTGACGACGTTTAACAGGGGTGTTTCATTCCCACTAGAATAGCGCCGTCCTCTCCGAATGGATAGCCAATTGACCCTTGCCCGAAAATAGCTTGAGACCTCCAAGACTCTGGTCTATGGCAAATTCTCTGTAGACCCGCTATGTCCATATTCTTCCCAAGAAGACCTCCAGCAAACCTGCAATTTCTCTATCCCTCGCTTGCTGGGCTCAGTCCATACACGCCCTGTCGCCATGAATCTTCCGCCCGTCGCACTACCAAACGTTTACGAAACAAACCAGACCCGTCTTTCACAGCTTCCATACCTCCCAACCAACTCAACGACCACATCGTCTTCAATCCTCCATCATCTGCTCCGTCACCATATCACACACCCTCAGTTTTTCTCCCACCCAATGACCCTCGACGCCAACTTCTAGTCCAATCACATCAACATGCAAATCCCTACGATCAGCGAGGCCGGGGGCTACCACCCATCATCAACAACCACAAACCTTACGAGAAGAAGTACCATCTGCGAGAAAATGAGATTGAGGAGATAAGGCGGCTACGAACGGAAGACCCATATACATGGAGCAGAGCGAAGTTAGCGGAGAAGTATGGTTGTAGTCCATTTTTCGTGGGAATGATTGCACCAGTGAGCGAGGAGAAGAAGGCCGAGGAGTTCAAGAAGATCGAGCAGATCAAAGAGAGGTGGGGAAGGAGGAGGAGGTATGCGAGGGAGGATCGGCAGAAGAGGAGACAGATGTGGGCGCGAGATCAATAAATGGGCCAGGTCCTACAGTTGGGTGTCTACTACCTAAAGCTTACAGTCATGCGTCCAACATGATACTATGGTCCCGACGATACGTACACAATGTGCTTACTCGGGCCCTTAGATAAGATGCGCGCAGCGCGTTTGAACCGGACATTTGGCCAAGACTCTGTATGATTGGGCGCATCTTTTGGGTGCCAAAGTTGCATTACAAGAAGCATTGTCGTGTTCATGAGGCGAGCTTTTCGATGTACATATCTAAATTCATCTATGGATCTACTTGTATTAATAAGCGTCCACGCATTCTTCATCTCGCATGTCGCTCATAAGTTGGACTCTCAATATCGGAGCCTGCAATTGACAATTTAACTTCTCCAGATTTTGACCGTAACTTTTATTCGAAGAACTTTTTGTAAGCTGCCTTCTCCTTCTTCGCATGCTCAGCGGCCTTTCTCTTTGCTGCTGCCAGCTCTTTGCTGATGGCCGCATCACTGGGCGCCAGTTTCTGCGCCGTCTCAAGACTCTTCACCGCCCCCTCATCATCTTTGAGACCGAGAAGGGCAAGAGCTTTGCGGTAATATGCTTTTGCCCTATCCTGGTTGGACACTTCATCTTCCCCAAGTTCTAATGCGTTATCAGCGCTGCTCTGAGCTGCTTCATAAGACTTCAGTTTGAGTTGGAGAAGGGACGAATTTGAATGCAAAGTGAAGCGAAGTTGCTTAATTTGCTTGGGAAGCTCCTTTGAATCTTCGGATGAGGGATCGTACTCGTTCAAGTAGCGTAATCCTTTCTGATACTTATCTAGAGCAAGGCTAAGATCGCTAGATTTGAATGCTTTGTTGCCGTATTCCTTGAGATTGGTGGCGATTTCAACGAGTTGAGGACCTTTGAAATTCTCGCCCTGGTCGTCGGGGAAGTCTTCATATGCATCGCCTGTGCTATCGGGTTCCTTTTTGGCAGAGCTGAGAGCCTCCTCGCTTGATAGCTGGCCGCAATCTAAATGATTTGATCAGGCGAATTCCAATACTCAGATAGGATGCTTAGACGTACCAACAATGGTGACATCTTTCGTAGGCTTGTCACTCTGCGTGGGCAGGTTCTCTATCTTGCGGATGATGCTCTTGCCCTCTTTCAACTCTCCAAATACAACCTGGTACGCCGTTAGCTTAGGGTGTTAGAGAGGGTTCGCGACAACATACGTGTTTACCATCAAGGTGAGGCGTTGGTACAGTTGTTACAAAGAACTGGGAGCCGTTCGTGCCTGTCATACGTGAGAGAGATCTCTTAAAGCAGTATTGCATAAGGTGACTCACCTGGTCCAGCATTCGCCATGGAGAGTAAGTATGGCTTCGAATGCTTGAGCTCGAAATTCTCATCTTCGAATTTCTCGCCATAGATTGACTCGCCCCCAGTGCCATTCCCAGCGGTGAAGTCGCCTCCTTGGATCATGAAACCCTTGATGACTCGATGGAAACCAGAGCCTTGAATCCATCTTTAGACAAAATTGGAGATATGGTGACCGTTGTTCAGGTTGCCTTGACAAACCTTTGTAGCTTAATGGTTTACCAGATTTTCCTATACCTTTCTCGCCAGTGCAAAGACAGCGAAAATTCTCTGTAGTCTTTGGGACAACTAAGGTACAGGATGTAAGCGAGCGTTCTACGGAAGGTAGACGCTATGATACTAACCATCGTCGTACTAGAAAAATGTTAGTGATAGGTCAATACACCGCGGATGATTGGAAAGATTGGGGAAAGGCTAGGCTCTGACTACTTCGACATACCAGTTCGAAAATAACGCGTCCTTCCTTTTGATGGCCAATCTCGATGTCGAAGAAGACGTAGCTACGACCTTCCATTTATGTTGTTAGCAAGCTTTGCCCCGTATAGATAGACGGTATTTGCCCCTACTCGACTTCTCCGATCCCATAGTGTCTTATTCTAGGTTGAAAGAATGCGCGAGCTGCAGAAAAGATTGTACAGAGACGGTATCAAGAGATTTTGCGGCTGTGGATACAGCTTTTCTTCGTGATTGAGAGAGTTGTTAAGTTTCTCTTCC
The DNA here is from genome assembly GCA_002927785.1 of Cladonia uncialis. NCBI lineage: Eukaryota > Fungi > Ascomycota > Lecanoromycetes > Lecanorales > Cladoniaceae > Cladonia > Cladonia uncialis. The sequence goes on from NAPT01000343.1 coordinate 15,794, forward strand.
GATCTTTATGGGGGTCGTGGGTTGACTGGCATTCAGCCCAATCGGCGCCAGAGCCGGGGACCTTTCCAGCACTTTCTACGAACGCCTACAGCCTCAAACTGAGCCGAATCAATCAGTTGGTAGGTGCTTTAGCGAACACAGCCTCCATTGACGCTGTGACTACTGTACGAGTAGTAACCACGACTACTTTTGTACGATGATAACAACAAGGATTTGTGATAAAATATATCAATGTGCTAGTCTAATAGTTCTGCTGATATCTGAAAGCTTTCTGCAGTGCCTTTCCTTCCCTCTTTCGTCGATCCCGCAGTCCTCTCGGACCCCTCCTGAGTTTTGGGTGGACGCGTTTCGATCTCTAAGGTGACCTGCGGAGGGAAATTAGTCAAGATCGGCCAAGAAGCGACACTTAGATGGATCCTGCTTGGGTACCGCTTCATCGCGACTAGTGTAATCGACACTCACAGGCCCAGAATTCTGTATGTTGACTTCCATCTAGTCAGTAGATGAAGTGGGAAGGACAGTGGCCCAACTCTACCTTCCATCATGGCCTGGAAAACACCATTTTTGACCTTCTCTGGCTCATAAAGCTCCTGTACCTGGGCAAAGAAATGGTCATAGAGCTCCTTCGCCTGTTCACCACCAGCTGCCCCATGAAAATCGGGCTTGTTGCCCTTCTTGGTCGAAGCGAGCAACGTAAACTGTGATACTGCAATAAGTGGATCACGTGTCAAAGGGGACCTCAGCTATCTGGGCAGCGGCGACATACCACAGAGGACCTCTCCTTTGATATCCTGTACATTCCGCTTCCACTTCTAGCGATATGAATGAAAATAATGTTAACATAGAAGTTCTGAAACACACCGTAGCCCCGGTCTCATCAGGCCATAATTTCATCTTTAACACTTTCGCTGCCATTGATTCAACTTCCTTCTTAGTGTCTTCCGATGCAATGGCCGCAAACACGAGCACTCCTTTCCCAATCGACGAGATTAGATGGCTATCCACAGTGACTGAAGCCGATGCAACGCGTTGTAGAACAGCTGTGAAGCTTAGCGCGATATACAACATCTGCAATGAGCATATCTACTACCCTTCATGGCAAAATCTTGCTATTCGTAGCGGTAAGAGAGATAAAGAGCCCTAAGCAGAGGGGAGAAGACGGTTCTACCTCATATGAAGTAGTCTAAGCTGTAGAAAGGGAGTCCACTTATATGACACGAATGGGTCTGATAGGTTGGCCTCGCAAAACTCTCTAAGTCTCTGCATGAACACCGTCATCGCCAACCCTCAGCAATTGTAGGTCGTATCCTGGGATTAATCACCGCCTTCCAATGCTGCAGCTACTGTAACCAAGCGAAGTGTTGTATCTACGTATGCCCTGACGTAGGGGAATAATTTTTGCGCCGCGGGTCGAGATACCTTATGTACCTAGCCTCGCGCGCGTTTCCGTGATCTTGGCGACGACCTCACCCAGCAGCGGTTCTTTTGACACCCAGAGCGACTCTTCGTCATAAACAACTGAAGGTTCGTTACTCAGTGATACGGCGAATAGATAAACCCCCACTACATGCCTACCTCACCAGGAACATTACCTCTATTTCAGGAGTATAGCAGCAAGTCATCTAGACGACGGCAGAATCCTCTCACCCTTTCTACGCTGGATTTTCGAACACAACACCTCTTCACCGCCTCGCGCCCTGATCACCAGCAATGGCGGCACGAAAACTACAGCAGGAGATCGATAAGACCTTCAAAAAGGTTGCAGAGGGAATTCAGACCTTCGAGAGCATATACGATAAGATCCAGCAGGCTACCAACGCCTCACAGAAAGAGAAGCTGGAGGATGCTCTCAAGCGAGAGATCAAGAAGCTGCAACGGCATCGAGATCAGATTAAAACATGGGCTGCAGGCAATGAGATAAAGGACAAGAAACCACTCATGGAGCAACGCAAAGCCATCGAGAACGTATGTGTTGCTTAACACCAAAGCATGCCTTAAGTGTGGTACTGGTTGCTGACGGAAGTCGCCCTTACAGCAGATGGAAAAGTTCAAAGCTGTCGAGAAGGAAATGAAGACGAAGGCATTTTCCAAGGAAGGACTACAAGCTACTGCAAAGCTAGATCCTATTGAAAGAGCCAAACAAGAATCATGTCATTTCCTTTCAGAGATGGTTGAGGAATTGGAGCGGCAGATCGAAGCTCTTGAAGCAGAAGAGGAGGCCTTACAGGCAACGGTGAAGAAAGGAAAGAAGGACTCAAGCAAGGCGGACCGATTATCTGAAATATCTCGGACCTTAGAGCGGCATAAGTTCCACCAGGGGAAGCTGGAACTACTACTACGCTCATTGGAAAATGGCAATGTCGAGACAGATCAGGTTAAGAATCTGGAAGAGGGAATCAAGTATTACGTTGAAGAGAACCAGGCTGTCGATTTCAATGAAGACGACACATTGTATGACGATCTAAACTTGGAAGAAGACGAGGAAGTGTTTGGCTTGAGTAACGATAATGACCGGGTCTCCTCTCAGGATGCACAGTCGATACAAGACGATACACCAGAGACAGCAGATGGTCGAGGTCCTGGTGGAGGAGGGAGCAAGCCAAAGTCAACCTCGATATCCGAACCTCAAGGCACTGGTGTAAGAAGACCGTCGAACCAATTGAAGTCACCATTACCAGCGCTAGCAACTCTTCACACCCCCTTAGCCAACAACACCAATGGCAATACCAACAATCCTATGAAACCAGCACCTCTACCAACGAGAGCGCCTGGAGAGACTTTGAAGTACGCTTCAGCAGCGGCAGCAGCAGCTGCAAACGATAAAGGTGCTGTTGGTATTGCACCTCTGCCTCCACCACCGGGAACGACGATAGCACCAGCACCGAGCGCACCGCCTGGCCTCTCTGCTTTCCCACCTACACAAAAGAGCAGTGCTACAACCTCACCCAATACAGCACCATCCATACCTGCTAGTTCTGGACCTATACCCGCTCAGAAGTCCACAGCACCCGCAACATCGAGCCCAGATCCTTCGCCAAATACAACTAATCAAATGAAGTCACCAACACTGGACAACAAGACCTCCACAGTGCAGCCAGGCACTGCACCTAGTTCTCAGCCTCCGGCAACGGCTGATAATGCTGGACATTCAAGGACATCGTCAACTCCAAAGATAACCCCACCTATACAGGCCCTAGCTAAGGAGCCGACTCTCTCAGCGCCAGTAGAAACACAGCCCCCCCCAACAGAAGCCATTTCTCCTGATATCGAACATACCAACGGTGAACAGCCGAGGCAAGAGGAGGATGAGTCTGTCTATCACCTGCCACCTGGTTTACAAGATCTCATCCACTCATTTGAAGTGACAAAGAGCAGATCAGCTGCAGCTGATTCAGTCTTGGTACAGAGGCTTCTTATCGCGTCAAATCAAAGCCGTCCAGATTATCTGGATGCTGATAAACCGCGCCACTACCGACCAGAAACGCGATATACAACGCCGAGTTATTATCCGCAAGAGCCATTTGCAAACGCCGATGATCCAAATCTCTATGCTAAGATCGAGACCGACACATTATTCTATATCTTCTACTATCGCCAGAATACCTACCAGCAATATATGGCGGCGAAGGCACTTAAGAGCCAGAGCTGGCGGTTCCACAAGCAATATCAAACATGGTTCCAGCGACATGAAGAGCCTAAAACAATAACGGAAGAGTACGAACAAGGGACTTATCGATTCTTCGATTATGAGAGTACATGGTAAGTTATGTCGCTGTGTTAACCATTAAAATGACCCCAACTCGTCCTCTACAGAGGTATTGTGCTAATGGGTATCGTCCAATCAGGATGAATCGGCGGAAAGCCGACTTCAAATTTGCATATAAATTTCTGGAGGATGACCTGTGATGCTCGTGGCGTCCAATCAAGTAGAGATGCGTTCAGCTTTAGGTATCACTGCACGCTCAGCTCTTTTTATGGCTGGCGACAGGCTTAAGGCGCGCTTGGTCAATCCTAGAGTAGCAGATTCAATTGTTACCGCACGCCGTCTTCGGTGAAGCATTCATCATTCGGTCAATTTCTTCTCTGCTAGAAACAAGCTTTGCGCGATTATTCAACTGACACAGCCTTCGCCGCAATGCTTACTAGGCCCACAAGCGGACTCCGCATCCCCTCCAGAAAATCCAGGACAGGCCCCTGCACTAAGACTCACTACACTGGGCTTGGCTGCCCCAATTTTCGATTGTCGCGGCATTGCGCCGCCTAGGAAATCGGATTGGCTTTCAATTCCGTAATCTCCAGTCTTATCTTTTGGTAGGTTGCGAGGGTCCAGGGTAGGCAAAACAAGGCTACCGCGCTAACGAAATTAACCTACCGAAATGCCCCGCCCTGAGCGGGCTCAGGGTCATCACCTGAGTGCTGCTTGAATAAAAGGGAGGGTGCTGCGCCCGTCTGTTGCCTGCTTTATTCACCCCATCCCATGTCCAGGCAACAATGCCCGCCATGTGCTTCCCTATCCCATGCAAGAGCATCATGGCTGTGAGCGAAGAAATGGCCGAGGGCCATGGCCGTGGCAGTCTGATGACGGCTGTCGGAACTCACGCAATGCTGAAATTGATGCCAGTGAGTATGTATGAGTCAAATATATGTCAACTAAATGGTGTGTAGGGTTCAAGAGTACGAGATCGATTGTACCGTGTGCGCCTTATTGATTCGCCTAAGGACGACTAAGGGCTAGGCCTTGAGCTAAGCCAGATCGAGTTGTCTGGGAGAAAAAGGCATACTACTACCCTGGCCAGCGAGTACCTAACAGAGCATAGCGCGTTGCAGCGGAGCTTTGCTCACGTTGTTGCCTTGCCGAAGACTGTAAGGCAGAACAATAAGGCTTCACTAATGACGAGCGAATTACGTCCTACATGAACCGCAGTCCTCCCAAATCACTAGGCGCCTGTTACAGCCACACATTCGCATTGTTTCAATACGCTCACTTCCCGGTCTGCCAGCTTCATAGGTCCAGCCAGCGTACGCTGCCCATATGCTCTGTCGCCCTGGACATCATTGGCCAGTCACTATATCGTTTCGGTCGCTCAACCCGAGCCATTGCGCAGGCTGGTGTGTCTGCTTGTCTACTATGATCATGCCTTGAGTTTTGCATAGCCCTCAATGCTTCTTCGTGGCAGAAGGTTAAAATCAAAGCATTTATCCTTCCAATAACAATTAACCATTGAATGCAGGTCCAATTAAAAAACGATCCGGCTCGCTTTGAGGTCTTCTAGAAGCCTCGTCGGTTGCAGCCGAGGATCCTAGTCCCCTCACCGGAGAGAAAAGACACCGTATATGACTGGCATGGCCACGGGTGGCGCCGTGCGAGGCTGCCAATCGACGTAAGATCACGTTGGCTTTCAAGACTCCACTGGCCGCAGGGAATCCGGTGTAGGCTGTGACTCCCGCCGGCCAAGGCCACGGCTACCCAATGCCTGGAGAAATCGTGAGGCCAGGGCAGTCAATAGGAGGACCTGCAATACTTAACATCCCGCGGCACATCTCCCGGTTTCCTTAAGCTGGAGATCTTGAAGGATTTGCACCTTGTCTACACTTCTTTGCATATTCACGTGGCTCGTACACTTACACCACTGAGTACACCAAGAGAGGCGCGGCCCTTCGATTTCGGTAAGGATATGAGACTGCGCCCATCCTAGAAACTTCTTATTATTCATGACTGGCAAAGTCGACAGGAATATAGAAATATATTTTCCAGGCAAAATCACTACTCTTGGGGCGTACTTGGCCTCACTTCTGCTTCATTCTCTATTAATGTAATTAACACCTATCATCAAGATCTTCTATAAAAATTTGACTATCCCTTTCCATTTTGTCTCTTCAGCAAGAAGCTATAGCAACAATCTATTTCTCGTCCCTTCTCGTTGATGATACAATAGTAAGTTGTCCCGACTAGAAAAGAGTCCGGCGCTGACAGCGAACAGTATATCTCTTATTCAGTTCCTGCCTATATACATCGATCATCTGCGGTAAAACATCGCAATGTCGTCCAATTACTATTACGGCCAAGATGTATATAACAATGTAGGTCCACCAATTCTGACAGGTCTAGTAGATCCGGCTAATCAATGCCAGCAGTATACTCCGAACTATGATCCCCAATCCGCCTATGGATACTCCAGCACCTATCTCCCAAGCAACAGCCACGGTTATGCCAGTGTGCCAATGAAGCACAGCACCTCGGGTTCCAGCATGGGTTCACACGGCTCACACAACTCATACAACTCATTCAATTCGCACAACTCACACTACACCTATCCCTCCTCTCCCGACGACTACTACAACAACCAACCCATCTCCCCTAGCATGACAAACCCCCTGCCCAAGATAGACGTCTACCACACCGACCCCGTCAACACCTCCACAAAAAGCACCAACAAATCCCGTACCTCCACCTCCGGCTCCAACCCCAAATCGGGCATACTACACTGTCTCCACGACCGCTGCGAGTACCAGACAAAGCGCCAATACGATCTCGACCGTCACCAGAAGACTCATTTCCCCTCTGAGCCCGGAGAGAAATTCCCATGTCCGGGCCGCGGGTGTGGACGTACTGGAGAACACGGGTTCGATCGCAAGGACCATTTGAGGGAGCATTTGCGGAAGGTGCATGCGAAGGACATTCCGAAGCAGAACCGGAGGAGCTCGAAGAGTCCCGGGCAATCATGAGCCTGGAGCGACGCTGTATCCAGAGCAGTGAAGGATAACGAACCCAGACAAATCCTAGGAAATGGACGGCAAGATTATGACTTTGGATGGAGTTGGATCGGCGTCTGGCGTTGTTGGTTGTGGATTTCTGTGTACAATCACCTTGGACGGCCATTTCACTTGTGACGTTTTTTGTAGAACAGAGGTTTCTGGATGGGATAGATCAAGCGTGATGCAATGCAATGCAGTAACGGCGGGACCTTTACTTCTCTTCCCTTCATTGCTAGGGATAGAGTGGGATTTTTCTTTTGGTTGTGTATATAACAAACATTCTTTTTATCAGACTTCGCATGGATAGATATAATGAGTTTCTCAGACACCAAGACCACCTCCTATCTTCGTTTTCGACTATGTACAGGTCTTCTCAAATCATCCCACTGAAACTTCAGTATACACGTAGTTGAGCACAATGTGAATCCTCGAGTGCCTATCAAATCAAGCCTCAAGCCTCGAAATCCTCCAACAAATTGTACAGCACCTCGATCAGAACAAGCCTCCCCACCCTTCTCCCAGCCAGCTGAATCATCAAGCTAACAAACGCCATGCAAGTCCGCAAGCCCCGGCGCAGGAACCCATCCATTTCAAGGCGAAAGGCAAGCCTTGCAAGCCTTATTTTTACGTTTCGGTGGAGGCTAGGGTGTTCGCCCTCTTAATGGAGAATGTTGGAAAGCTTTGTGCAGCGAGGTTTCCGTCGTAATGGTGGCATACTCAATACACTCCAATGACCATTGACGGAAGGCGAGGGCAGAAGCAAGGAGACGGGGGCGGTTGATTGACGCTGATTGGCCACGTATTTCGTATGGCTTTGAGCATCTTTCACAAGCTGTAGATGCGTAACGTATCCCTGCGCTAATGGTGGGGGAGGAAACACAGCATACCATCGCGGGCGTCGTCTCTCATGCCGCCATCGTCCCTTCGTTTGTCATGCCCTGAGGTCGTCCATGCATCATTCCCTTGCTCAGCACAGCACCCATGGATATCTTCTGAGACTGGCTCCATCGGCACATGGCCAGATCTAGGAAGTGGGGCCGTGAACACAGCTTGTACGACAGTGCCACCGTAAGTCTCCTGCAACTCATCGGTAAAGCTTGCACAAACACGAAATAAAGAGGAGCAATAGAATTCGCCACCAGCAGGCTGTGAACACTTTTAGTAGTGGGACCAGTATGTAAGAGGAACTTTGTAGCGACGGGTGAACTGATGTGCAGGTAGAGTTTGGTGGCAGTGCGGTTAAAGTTGAAACAAGCTTCAGCGATAGGTACCGTAATCATGCAACATACGAATACGTTGAGCGGACAAGCCCTGTGGGTGAGGAAGCTCTGCCTATAGCATGCAGAAGCGCCGCCCTGGACCGATGGAACGCTGAAACAGTACCACGCCGTAGAACAGATTAGAAGATTGCAGGTGTGAATAAGGTTCTACTGTAGCATAGAGAGAGACTGCCGATACCTGAGAGATGACTGCATATCAGTTTTCGTTGCTTCGAAACACTGATGTGTTAGGATTCGGATGCAGGTAATCTCATGTTTGGAGTAAGAATAGGAGCCCAATCGCGCAATGTACCGGTATAACCGAGAACTTAAGCCACGACTCTTTTCGTGGGTCTCCGCTAGTAGACCGTATCCTATTCATAGACATGAAGTGAGGACACATCGAATTTCCAGAGATTGGCCTAATACTCAATGTGTCTGGGAAGGTGTCACATCAATGACTTAGAACGCAAGTAAAGAGTATTCTGGACGAAGCGCAAGGCTTGCAGTAACTGTCTTCCGCGTGGTGATTCCTGGCACCGTCCTCAGGCTCTTACCCTTCGGAGCCTCAGGCTCAGAACCTCTTGTCGATCTATCAGAGATGCCTCCACTTCCACTTGAATTCCGTCCTGAAGCCTTCGCTGGCGATCTTCGTTCTTCCAAAATCCCTCAGCCTTCCATTTCAGGTCCAACTCCAAGGCCTGGCGCAAGAGCTCATGCAACGGGACCTTCAAGCGACATGACTTTGCAGTGCGCAGATCGCTCTGTACTCGCAGCCGAGCTCGTTTGACAGATGATCTTTTGGAATCAAAGTCGGAATCCCATAAAGCCCTTCCAAGTTCGGCAAGCTCAGCCGTCTGTGGTCTCCTAACTCCTACTACAAAATCTCCGGCAAGTTTGCGGAATATCTGTCCACGACCCTGGTTATCTCTGCTGTCGACCTTGTTTGATAATGGAAGCTCTCCTGAATTATGGTCTAGCAGACTTTGGAACACACGATTGCGCGTTTGAAGGCTCACGTGACCGTCAATACAAGCAGATCTCCATACCACTCTGGCCAAATTCAGCAATCGGCTGTTCCAGGCCAGATTAAGAAGTGTTTCATAGACCTTGTCCCTAGGACCCATCTTGAATTGACGATCGAAGAATTTGAGAACTTCTATAGCATCATGGTAGAGTGAACGTTGAAGGCACAGTCGCAACAACGTGTTCATTGTGACCTCATCAGGAACAAAGCAGCGCTGCTTCATTTGCTCAAGCAAATCTAGACCATTTGTACACTCGCGCTTGCCCATCTCATATAGGAGGCTATTACCTGCTCTGGTAGTGAGCCATTGGGTGCCATAGCGAATATCCATGTGATCAACCAAGGTATTGAGATCGTGACCACTGCCAAGGTGGAGATCTACTTCATTCGGAATCATGAGTCCAGCAACAGCCTTCCTCGAGCCTGGACTCAATATTACATTTCGTTCGTGCATCTTGTGAGCGACGATCGCTCTGACCTCCTTCGAATTGACTGCTATAAGTAGACTCACCCACGTTTCATCGTCTGGCCGGAACCCTCGTTGAAGCATCCTCTGGAGGAGGTATGTAAAATTGTGGAGGTCTCTGTTTAATGCTGCACCTCTCAGTATCACATTGTATGTAGCTGAAGGGATGTCTAATTGTAAGGACTCCATACGGCTGAACAGGGCCCGGGCCTTTGAAATCATGCCATGCATGTAAAAGAAGCGTAGTGCAGCGTTGCAAGCTTCGCTACTCAAGAATTTCTTCGTTGCATCGTCGTAGAACAGTTCTTCGAAGATCTTCGATATATCCGCCTTGTTGGATGACCCGTCTAAGTAGGTCCTTTTGCGAAATCTAGGCATGTTCCGTTGAGCCTTTTGAGAATCTGCAATCTTTGCAACATAGTAGTAAAGTGTTGCCTCAGACCATACAGCTGGTCGTGGAACCTCGCGAGCAAGTCGCCCACTGTACTGGGAGGGTCCGTGGTTTATCCTTCGAATTCGGTATTCTGTGCTGATGCCCGACTTTAAGTACTGGTTGTGCAGTGAAGATGCAGCTGCTTGCTCTAGCTGAAGAAGGGGTATTCTCCAGTCATACGAGAGACGACCTTTGTCTTTCAATTGCTGATTAATAAGTTGCTTGTCCGCTTGGTGCTTTCCGAAGACCAGAACCCTATCATTCTCATCTTTGGGAAACCTGCCCAGATTCGGGCGCGGAAGTGCTGCAACCTGATCTGTATATGGCTCTCCATTAATTTGCTCTCCTGAAAAGATGGTCTTTGTAATGTTCTCAGTTTGGTCATCGCAGAAGGTAGAAGGCGGTTGAGAGTTGCGGGCCTCAGTGCACTGTATAACAGGTGTAGGATCCGCTTGTTGGAGATGACCATCGTCCAAAACCACGGATGAATGTAAGTCTTGACGATGAAACCATTGGCAGACAGTTGATTTCCCCAGCGGTCTGTACAGGAAGGCTTGTGTGGCCGAAGCGTTCAGAGTCACCGGCAGACTTCCGGGTTGGCTTGCAGCGAGTACAGCTTTCACAGCCAATGGTCTGAGATGTCCATGGCTTCTCAGGAACATAAGATGTGGTTTTCCAATTCATAAGCGAGTGCTCAGATTCATCGTAGGCTGTAGCTGCGATTCTACATAGGACTCTTCGGCTGGGGCTCGGCGTCGGTAAAACTTTGAGTCCGAAATCGTAAGGCAACCTGAAGCTTCATCATCGAACGCGCTGAACAAATAAGCTCCTGGAACTCGATCCGTCTACTCAACTCGCACCACATCCTTCCCAAGTCTTACCACCTAGCATAAAAGTTTGTTGAGCTCCAGCCTGAGCTTCACGATGTCTGGTGAGCAGTCTGCCAGTGCCATTAGAGTGTTGTACTGGTAGACTCTAATGAACGTTTGGAATATAGGCAGCGCTGGTTTCGACAGGCACATCACAATCTTCTCAGATCAAGGCCGACTATATCAAGTCGGTTCGTGACCCGTTGACAGGCCTAAATTCCCATCTCCATTCCTCGCCTCTTATTCATCCATTCGAGAAGCGTTCTAACATCTAAATATCTCTAGAATATGCCTTTAAAGCAATTACCGCAGCGAACATTACATCGCTAGGGGTTCGAGGGGAGACTTGCGCGGTGGTGCTCTCCCAAAAGAAAGTTCCTGTCAGTATTGTCAGTCATAATCTGACAGAATGGGAAATTGATCATCATCATCCTACCAGGACAAGCTAATCGACCCATCATCCGTCTCCCACATCTTCAAAATATCTCCTTCGGTTGGCTGTGTCATGACTGGGTCAATAGCAGATGCTAGGGCGTCGGTCAATAGAGCCAGGGGTGAAGCAGCTGAGTTCAGATACAAGAATGGTTACGAGATGCCTTGTGATGTCCTTGCAAAGAGACTCGCGAACATCAACCAGGTTTACACACAGAAAGTAAGCGCTTGGCAGTCTCTCAGCCGATCCGGCCATGTATTTACTTTGGCAGGCCTACATGCGTCCACTTGGTGTTGCACAGACACTAATATCCGTGGATTCCGAGTTTGGACCTCAGCTGTATAAGTGCGATCCAGCAGGATACTACGTTGGCTACAAAGCGACAGCATCAGGCCCCAAGCAGCAGGAGGCGTTGAACCACCTTGAGAAGAAGCTGAAGAACAAAGAGTGTGCGGAAGGCAGTTGGGAGGATGTTGTGGAATTGGGAATATCAACGTTGAGTACGGTGCTTAGTGTGGATTTTAAAAAGAGCGAATTAGAAGTGGGAATTGTGGGTGGCCCTAGGGCGGGGGACAAGGAGGGCTCGGATTCTGCATTCAGGGCGCTGACGGAGGACGAGATCGAGGAGAGACTGCAAGCCATTGCAGAAAAAGATTAGGTGGGTAGAGGATTGGACGTGTGGAGTTGGAGCATCAGAGCTGGTGAGTCTACACTGCAACGCTCGGCTAAGGATATCTTCCTCCCATATGGTATAAGGACCGAGATGGTGATCTGATACCATCTCCAGCTTTTCAAGGGTCTGGAAATAGCATTTGCAAGAGCGAATAGATTCTCGATACCGTCTAATCATGGCTGGAAAAGGTCTCCCACAAGTGGAGGATAATAGCATGAGCCTCATCCCGACGCAGGGGCAGTGCTAAGTGTGGCTTGCGGCTCAACAAGACGAATGAACGAAGCAATTTGGCCGGACTGTGATGCAAGCGCCGGCTGAGGCTCTCTCCTTCTTTTATCAATTGAGGTCATGACACGTGAAAGGGTGAAAGCCGAGGCGTGGGTAAGCCGACTAAGGATAGTATTCTCCTAGCATTCGAACTTGGCGGTCCACGAACGTTCTCCAATGGCTGTGGCTGGTGTCTTTGCAACGGTCCAATCTTTCAGCTTCCAACGTGGAGCAATACGATTCTGGGAAGGGTTTAAGCCGCTTTGGGTCGGGTGTGGGTAGCGCTAGGTTCGCTTTTGGCAACCGCACCAGCTAGCGATCGCCCGGAGGCACCCTAAGAGGCACCGGCCTGCCATTACTTGCATCCTCCGTGGCTTAGCTGAGTAAAATCATCGGCTGAACTTCCACTCTCATATTCCCCAACTCCGCGCCATACTCTGTTTCCATTGCTCGTTCCAACTCTCCAGCTTACCCTTCGGCACAATGTTTGAGCTATTCTTCTCACTTTCACCGACCACATCCACGCTCGTCATGGTCACTTTCACACCATCGTCCACTTTGCGGCTGGCGCCGTTCGTTGACAATCACCAATCATTCTTTCCATGTCTCCCTAATACCACAATCTTACAATAATTTTTCTTCTCGCTTCGATAGAGCTGACATCTGGCATACGAGCCTCAGGATGTTCATATAAACGGCCTGCGGGCCGTAGAGGAAGGCCTCAAGCTTCTAGGTCACGGTGACTCCGAAACCATCTCCTCAATCTCCTGTCTGATGCCTAGCCAGAAAGCCGATTTAACTAAGATCAAACTAATGGCTGACAATCGTGAGTCGTCAATTGCCCAGGCTCATACCAAGACAACATCCATGCTGACACTTTTGGCCTCCAGTCAACGAAGCCCGCGCTCTGAGGGTAACGGAGCTCATGCGGGACTACCAGAACATCCAACGCCGCATCGCCCAAATCCAAGCCACGCCTAACTCGGATGAGTATCATGAAGTGGGATATACCACCCTACGCAACGCTCACGCCGAAGCTCGAGGTCTGCTCAATGCTCCGTACCCGCCTGAGATGCTGCACCCCCCAACCAGCCACAATGAGGCAGCAAAGCGTCAATTGCAACGGTTTGTCTCTGGGTCCTACTAGATTTTCAGCCAAAGCTGATATCTCTCACTAGGGTGATTATCGACGGCGCCGCACGCCGTTTCCAAGCCCAGAAGATAAACCTCAAAGCCGCAGCAGCAATGAAATGGATCAACAAGCGCAACTCGATTCTTCAGGGACAGAAACCTAGAAATTGCCATATCGCCCAGCTTCAGCAGGCCGATAACACTCTGAGAAGCGTAAGCCAAGCCTCCAATTGCTCTCACCGTTATCCTCAAGGTTTCTTGAACATTTGTCATAGACCTCGACTGTACCACTATTGTTCTTGACCAATTTTTTCTTTACTTTCACCGTCACCGTACCGTACTGAAAAGATAAAATTAGGATCTCGCTGCAATCACCGACTCCCGAATCATCAACGGTTTCCGCACCGCTGATCAGCAAGCTGGGTACTGGCTCCTGGAAGACCCATCACTGCAACAAATCCTGAACTGGATTCGCTCGAACTCCTGATTGCGTCTTCCCTACGAACGACCACTGCAGACGCTAAATCGGTCACCTCGAGCATCGAATACGCTCTTCACGCGAGGGCTTCAACTATTTTTGAAACTTTTTTTTTGGCTGCAATGCTCTATTGAGTTTTGCATATCCGTTTCCTGTTATTGTTCGCGGGCATTTGTGGGCGCTGGACCGCAGGGATGATATTATGGGTAACACGGACTACCATTGATACGTTATCTCTCTTTTTTTTGGAATTGCTTTACCGCCAATGATTGTATATATTGGCTGTTGCACATAGGGTGTTGAGATTTGCGGTTTTCTTGGATGGACAGACGCACGGGTATGGCGAATATGGGGCGCAAGTTGCATGCTTCTTTCTTTTGGTTTCCAGTTTGATTCTATTCATCATGTCGAGGACCGGTTCCTGTTTTTATCCTAGATGCATTACGGAGATATATCAATATCATTCCCAAGAGAATCATGCTCCTCGCTCGCCAAAATGATCCAAATCATACGCCTAACCGTCCTCTCTCCGCCTCCAAATCTTTTTCTCCCAAAACGACCCTCCCACACCACCCACACCAACTCTTGGCTAGCCCCAGTTTTCCAAGCATAAACTCGTGTCTTCAGTCTACCCTCTCCCCCGTGCAGTACCTACTATCCATTGATCTCTACCCTCTCTTTGCTTCCTCAGTTCGTACCCTATCGTT
>NAPT01000344.1:0-30161 GCA_002927785.1 Cladonia uncialis
CCCAGAATCCTCAACTGAGTCGCTCGTCGGCGGGTTCAGTTGTGTATAAATGCACGGACATAAGGGGCACGGTCTGGTGGCACTGCAGCTGATCCCGCCGTTGATGTACGTTAACCGAGCACTCTGACATGAGCTCTAGTACGTACAGCTGGTCTAAACGCCAAGTACATGACATATGTTATCATGCAAGCCGGAGGTCCCATCATCCATTCTCTCCGATTGTTGAGCCGGGGGGGTGCTTGCATACTGCGCCACTATGGGATCAACCTATGCATTGCTCGTCCGAATGTTCTCGGCCGCAATCTGTGATGTTACCCATTAAAGTCAATTCTGCACCCTGCAGACATAAGTGTAATACTTGGCTGGGAAATGGATTTAGGCGTTGGGGATTGTGCAAGTTGAGCTCCGCACGCCTTACCATGAGTACCGGGAGACCTACCAAAGCTTTTCCGCTCAAGTCTAGAATGCGACGGCAACCATGTTTGGAATGTACAATGCAGACGAAAGACTCGAGACAGTAGATCAACAATTGCTGATGCAAGGGAAACACGGGTGGGATACTACACTTCCTACCAGGTCAGCCATGATACGGCCAGCAGTTGCCATGATATTAGCATGCGGGCTCGACCATAGTGTGCTGTGGCCTTTATCAAGAAGGTAGGCTCTCCAATTATAAAGGAGTAGAGATTGGGCGTCCATTAGGGGCAGCGAAGCCTGCTTCGAGCGCAACCACATGCTGAGCGAGCATCACATCGGGAATTGGGAAGCTGTATTCCGTGGAAGATAGACCGTCGTGGATCGTTGCCTCAAAGCCTCCTGCGCTTTGCTTCTTTGGTATCAAGAGCAAGACCAAGGTGCCCTTCCATCTATTCCTCGCTCTATGGAGCAATTTAGCTGCTTCCAAAGGCTAGTAATATCCATGTTGCCTGCGAGGGAACGCACGTCGAACGGCGGACGACCCTGGGACTGGGGAGTAGGCTTGTATGGAGTAGCACTGTGGAAGCAGATCCTTTCTTGATGAGTCCCGCAATGCAATAGTCGCCAAGGCCACGATGGACTTGGACGCCTCCGATCTCTTCGAAATAAATGGCAGCGATGTCATAACCAAGGACCCTTGACAAGGACACTATTTCGTCGCAAATGGAATTATAGACCTTTTCGAGAGGACGAAATATGGGGTATACTGAGCAATGATACCTGCCGCATCCATCTTAGCAAAATTGTGTGTGGTGAGAACTGCTGGTGAAAGTCGTGAAACCGTATGGCCTAGTGTTCTGTACTGGATAATACTTCTAGCGAGGCTACAAGAGCTTAAGCAGAGATTGAAAACGGACGCTAAGAGGTAATAGACACAAAGCCAAACCAATAAGCCGTCATTCATCTGCTTCCCAAGGGCGGCTACAGTAACCTCATGAGACGGCATGGGAATAGGAGACCAGGGATTGCCAGATTGTAGATTCGGATGGAACCCGGTCTGCAACCATCTCGCCCTGTGTCATGTAGGAGTCTGAAATTCTCCGATGCATGGAAGTTTTCGAGAGACAGTAGCCGCGTGTTCCATCCCGTAAGAAAATAGTAGCTGGTTCGGGTAAGAGTGAGTGGGAAAATGTGCACCTCCACTCAGCCTTGGATATTCGCGGCAACCGTTCCCGCTGATGATCTGTCGATCTTTAGCATTCTCGAATGTGATCTCTTCCGAACCCGGTATGCAGCCTTAGTGTGATACACCTCCTGCGATATTACAGTCCCGACGATGCACAGCCGGTAAAGAACCCACGTAGGTCGAGGATTCAGACGGAAAAATTGGACGGGAGCACACGTTTGGGACGAGTGATTGTAGGCTAGTCATACAATGACAACTTCGAAGACTTCGGTCAGACGAGAAGGAGTATTGAGTTTATCACAAAGGAACCCTTCCCCTGGACACCACGCCCTTCGTAACACATGACCTCACCGGATGCAAAGAAAATTAACCTCCATGAAAAGACCATTTCATCAAAGTCCAGCCAAAATCCTCAATGCTTTGCTCTCATCGACCTGCCACCACGCCGACAAATGGCCTGTCTTCGACTTCGGCGGCTGAACCCAAAAGCAATCACTCCAAGACGTCGAATTGCCTCCTAAGAAAGGAGCATCCCAACTAGTCCCGTTGTGGCTTTGGTTCCACGCCAAACTCGGCCATTGGCCATCGATCGCATCTAACGCACTAAAGCGACCGTAACCCCAATCTTCACCATCGATTGGGTCGTCAGCACTGTCGAAATAGCTGGTGTTGACGAGCGGCCCCATGGAATCAACGTATGTGAATTTGGGAGGGTCGAGCTCGTCGGAAATATGTAATGGAACCGCAATGACGGACAGGATGAGGACGAGGGCGAAGGCGAGCATTGACATGGTATAACTTATGCGGCGGAGGAATGCCATCTGAATGGCTGGGAGAGGCTTGAGGAGTAGTCGAGGGGCAAAAGGCAGAAAGTACATTGGAATGGCCATCAATAGGGCTATAAAACCATACAAGATACCGATCAATTTGAAGTCGAATCTGATATCGTTAGCTTGAGGCTATGGCAAAAATCTCAAGGAGAATTTAGGTGGGGGTTCTCACTCAAGGGTTAAAAGAGAATTGCCATAAATGTTGGGGTCCGGGTTACCAGTGTACCACCAGGCAGTGCGAGGGTACTCGTGGATAGCAGTATCCCATGTCGAATTGGTAGAACAACCGACGGTGGGCCAGTTTCCGTAGGAACAGCCCCTTTGGTTATTGTACTTGGTATGCTGGAAATAAGGACAATTGCCGCCCTGGATACCGATCTTGCCGTAATACTTGACGGTACTGGCAGGCCCAAAAGAGGCCAATACAAATGCAACCAAGATAAGCAGAAGGTCGTACGCAAGGATGACGTTGAAGATACGAGGCATGCCACGCCCTGCAAGATAAGTCTGTGCCGATGCGAATAGGATCATGACACTTAGAGGGCCCGGATATGAGTTGGTGCTGACGCCAGTGGCTATCTGAATGGCCAGCGAAAAGATGGAGATTGAGCGAATCGTGGTCCAGCAAACGCCGAATATAGTTTTATACATGCTAAACTTCCCAACCCCGCCATCTGGCCTGTTGTCGTCTTCTGGATCAAATGATCGGCCCGCAGCAGCATATTCGGCCTGAGCAGCGCGTTGGGCGTCAAAGGCAAGATTGTTGCTTCTGTCATTCAAATAGGCGCGTCGTTCTTCTTTTGTCATTTTATCTAAACGCTCATTCTGGTCGAGCAAGCCTTTGAGGAACTCTTGGTTTTTTTTGTCGGTATAGATTCTAGGCTGTTCCATGGGCTCCCTATCGGTGTCATCGACATCAGGTTGCAACATCTCAATATCGTTCGAGGTGAGCAGCGTATGTTTGTGCATAGGACGCCATGACTTGGCAGAGGAGCGGAATCCCAAGTATCCTAGACCTATCGAAAGCGCAACACTGATCAGAAGGTAGGGCCATGGAGTGGGGTAATTGATCCAATAGCCCGAAAGGGTCGAAGTATGCGCGCTATCCAATTGCCCGTGCAAGATGTTATGCGATGCATTCTGACCATAGTATGAGAAAGACGCATCTACGCTGATATTGACTGATATGTCACCCATGGAGGCTTCTTAATACAATGGTTCAGCGTAGCATCAGTATCTAGCAAGCAGTTCAAAAAGAAGGAAAGAAAGGACTGAGGCATGCTAATATATTTCTTGGGGGCCATGTGAGAGAGGAAGAAGTAATTGGTTACGAATGTTCAACGCCATTTCGAGCTGAGGCGAGGTCTCAAGCCACAACGGCTATGCACATTGAAGGGGAGGGTGGTGGCTGAACGCTAGCATCTCGTTATTTCGCGCATACCAGTCAAACGTGCCCTTACGAGATTGATCACGTCGCTGAAGACGACCAAAGCCATGTGCAGACACAACATAGCACGCGTACTTCCTTACCTTGGGCGAGTACATTCTACAGATAGATGCCCGGAAGCAAAGATGATAGGGTGACTAGGTCAGCATATATCGAGCGGGTTAGGGATGGACACCAATGTCCAACGCCAAGGCCACTTGAGACAAATAAGTTGTAGCGCACTCGCTACGTAGGCCCAATCACGAGCTTGGAAGTCAAACATTCGGGAGAAGCCGCAATGCTATAAATGGGCATCAAAGCTACCTAGCTTCATCCAGTATGGTTGTTAAGGTCATGCGAATTTTCGTTACGAACCTCCAACTTGAATTAGCACCTGGCTAACCTTCAAAGGATTCCTCCGAATTATCCAGTCTCGTGATGAACATCTTGACATGAGCCTTTCTCGCTGGCGGATTGATCCATGGGAACTACCCCTCTTCGTGTACACCACTGGGGTTGGCCATCTATCGCAAGAGATCGATGGTTGCTGGGCAATACTAGACATTAGGTCGTTGTATTTAGCTCAGTATCCAGAAAAACTCCCCAGCGACATAGTCCAGGAAGCGCTGCGTTTCCACATGTTCGAGTAAGAGAATGCAGCATAAGTCATACATATAGAGGGGTAATCAAACTTAAGTTTCAAATTTGCAATACTTTTAAGATCCTTTAAAGCAGTATCTATATTTTATTATACATTTTTTAAGCAATGAAAGGCTATTATTAAGGGTTAGATACATGTTTTTTAAGAAATAAAAGGCTATTATTAAGGGTTAGAAACTATTAAAACAATGATTTCTAGAGGTTTTCTTGGTAATTATACATTAGATGTTAGCTTTATATACATGAATTATGCTCCATTCTCTTATATTGCCTGGATATTGCTTGATTGAACTTGGAATATAACCACTTCTAATAACCATTTCCATGGCACTTTCAGACAGCATACCATCGCAAATAGTAGATTATCCAGAGAATTCCACTAATGTAGCAATCAAGTTTCGTTGCTAACAGCGTTGAATATCAATATCTTCTAGTAAAATGCCTGGCTGATGCTTGAGTATTACATCATACCTTCCTTGGAGCAAATTCGTCTGTTTTGTAACATGTCGAGAGATAAGTTGACATGGCACTCCTACCTACATGTTATGAAGCTTAAGATAAGTGAACCCTTTATTCCTACTTGCTCCCGCTATGGACCAGCGATACTTAGTCAAAGATGGCGTGAAATGCGATGATGGATTGTGAACGAAGGTCGCGGAAAGTGATAGCCGGCAAAGCTATGAGTAACATCTTTCGATATTACTCCTGTGTCACAAGGATTGTACAGGTTCTACGGTGATATAATCTCACGACGATCACTCCTTGATCCATCACTAATCAAATT
The DNA here is from genome assembly GCA_002927785.1 of Cladonia uncialis. Lineage (NCBI taxonomy): Eukaryota > Fungi > Ascomycota > Lecanoromycetes > Lecanorales > Cladoniaceae > Cladonia > Cladonia uncialis. Next base: position 5,304 of record NAPT01000344.1, read on the forward strand.
TTGAACGTCAATAGATCTAAATTTCTTGTTTGAATAGAGCATGTAGGTCCAATGAAATCAGTGATCAAAGTAATCCTACAAACTGGTATAAAAAACCTCAGCAGGGTCCGTCCACTAAGATCCTTCTCTTCGAGTGTTGAAATGTCTACCAGTGCTGCCATTGCCGAGCATCTTTTTGTGAATCCGAACTACTAAAATAGCTTTAGATGAGCACCGGTGTACCGATGCAACGGTAAATTGTTGCGGAGATGAAATACTGAGATGAAACGCAAGCATTACCCTTCATCCTACGGCTATGTTCATCAAAACCCGCAAAAGGAGATCAGGTCCACGGCAACGCCTCCAGACTCTCGGGAGGTTTGGTCTTCCAACGTTCTCGGTGGTGTCATTAAAGGTTGTTGAGAAATGTCTAGCTTTTTTTCCTGTGTGGTTTAACATAGGAAACTGAATTTTCGAATCTCAAAATTCCACGCTGCCATTGCAAGAATTCGAGTATAATGTTGAGATACGCAACCAATCTATATTATCTTCGTAAGATGTAAGAGAATGGAGTATAAGTCATGTATATAAAGCTAACATCTAATATATCATTACTAATAAAACCTCTAGAAATTATTGCTTTAAAGGTCTCTAGCTCTTCACAATAGCCTTTTATTACTTAAAAATATATAAAGGATAAACACTGCTTTAAAAGATCTTTAGAAGTGTTAAAACTTAAGTTCGATTACCCCTCTATATGCATAAATGCTGCATTCTCTTAGATTCCCCGCAGTGGAGGAAAAGTGAGTGTGGCAAAAGCCTCGCTGACCCTCGCTTTGCTTTGCAATTGTCGCTGGGCCTAGTTTGCCCGTTCTGTCCCTTTCATTGGCTGAGGCAGGCTTGACAGGGCTGCTTTGTAGCAGCTTTTACCCTGCGGAGCCTTGTTAGGCCGATATTCACTGTATAACACCGCCTCACCCACAATATTTTTAATTGTTCCAAATGCTGTCAATTTCCTCTTGTTCTACTTTTAACACAATTAACGATATCGACGGCAGCAACCGCAAAAAGGTTGTATTATTCTGGTGTATGATTATCATTAGAGACAATGTCCGAACAATATCAGTACGACCATATCAATGAGACTCGAGTGCCGGCACTAGATATCGCCACCTACATCTGTCTGCCGGCCGCGTTCATAGCAGTCATATCTCGAATCCTCTCGAGACGTATATCTAAAGTGCCACTCAAGGCTGATGACTGGTGGATATTTGCCGGATTAGTGAGTGGCTAACACCTCAACACCTACCTGGGCGGCTGTTGACGGATTGGCGGCGACGTAGCTTTTCACAACCGCGTCAGTCGGATTGGATATTGTCCTTACAGGCTTGGGTCTTGGTCGTCATGCTGTGCTCCTAAAGCATCCAATTTTCTTTGCAAAGGTAAGACGAAGCTTGCGCTCCAGTCCGTTGTGGTGGCGCACTGCCAGCTGACAAACGTAGCTTGTCCTAGCGAAGGCGAGTTTGTACAACCCTGCCATATTCGCGATCAAGACCTCGATCCTGCTGCTATACCGACGTATATTCGTTGCAGATGGTATCAACAGATCATTCAACATCAGTCTCTGGTGTACTGGGGCCTTTGTGTTTATGTATTGCTTTGTGCAGGCAATTCTGACTGTATTCCACTGTAGACCGGTGAATATGTTGTGGGACCCTGCAGTCAAGGGTACATGCATCAACTACGACGACGTGTTAATCACAATGGCCTCGCTTAACATCGGGACAGATGTATTGATACTATGTCTGCCGTTGCCCCAGCTATGGAAATTGCAATTGCCAGCAAGAACAAAGCGCCACTTGGTGGGCATCTTCCTTTTGGGTGGATTGTAATGACGAACCCCCTCGGTATTTCGTAACAAGCTGACCATATTCAGTGTATGTATCGCAAGCATCATCCGTGCTGTCTACGTTGGCCAGATCTCGCTCACTGATCCATCTTGGTCCGACGCCCTTGGAGCTATGTGGACTGTTGTAGAGCTGTCCCTCGGTGTCGTTAGCGCATGTCTGCCCACACTTCGACCCCTAGTGGTTCGAACCTTCAAGAGCCGGACTTCAACATATGGAATATCTCGCGAAAGCAGGCTAGAGAACCAAGATAGGACTACGATGCTCCACCCCATCGACAACCGCGCTAAAGCACCTACCCACAAGAGCGATTCCCTCAGTAACTCCCAGCGGCTTAACGCATACGCGAGCATGCCCAGTAATGAGAGGCTTGTTCCAGAGCAGGCCCACCTTCCAAAGGGGGAAAAGGGCGTGCGCGGAGCCAGAGGCGTGGAAGAGGCAATAACATGTTAGAAAGCAGATGTTGGAACTGAAGCGAACATGTACAGTAGCGAGCGGAAGCTAGTGTACGAGGCTTACGAGCATATGATTTTCTCAACGAGGGGAGCCCACAGAATATTGCGATAGGTAGAAAAAACATCAAATCAAGCATTTTGAGCCATATGGAGCAAGATCCACAAAGCTTGTTCTCCTTGGCCCACAATATTTCTCATATATTCGCACGAAAGACCTCCACATGTCTAAGTACTTTTGCATGTACTGACATCTTGCCCTTTGCCATACCTTGTGGACAACAGCTTGCTCATCATATAGTCTCTCCTGAGGCCATCATCTACGGAAAGGAACCCTTTCCAGATAACCAATCCAGCTGTAGAAAATACGCCCTGAAGAATGATGCCAATCTATTGGCGCACATCGATATTGTATCGATATGTGAGCTTTTCTTTGATAATATCGAAGGCCTGCTTCTGGAGTATTGGGATTCGAGTTCCAAGCGATAGCCGGAATAATCATGCTCAATCGACAGTCACCTTTTATTGACGATGCTGAGTTGCGGCTTTCACCGACCGAGCTGTTGAGCTACCAATCATCGATGGTCCCCTGGACAGATAGGAGCGAAGAGGGAGGTATCTAGGCGTTGAGACCATGCATGGAATTAAATGCTCCTTTGCTTCAATCTTGAAGGACCAAGAGGAGTGGGAATAATGGGTAACTCCGAAGCATTTCCACAGCTCAACACCGCATGCCATGATCTAACGACGTAAGAGAAAAGGTCTCGAGGTGGAGAATATTCTTTGGAATTACTGTTGCCTCCTCAATCAGCCTCATGCAAGCAATGAATTATCAACGAAGCGTTACATTGTAAATCTAGATTCTGCCTGATGAAATGCAATCATTGTACACGTACCTTATTAGTGCTGAAGCAATGTAGGACTTGAGAAAGTTGGTTGCACTAAAGGTATACACTGGCTCGTCAAGGCACACCCTCCACTTTGTCAAGGACCTGCGCAATGAAACCTTTGGAAAATCTAACCATTTGCTCGTAGGCGATCTCAAATCCGTTCCTAGCTCCGTAGTACGGGTCCCCAACCTGCTCGCCCTTCTTTCCCCCAAAGTCTCCAAAGAGCATCGTTTTTCCCATTTTTGGATCGGTTGTACCTGTACTCTTTGCAATCCGATTCTTCAGACGCTGCAAATCATATAGATTGTCTTTATCCATAGCGAGTATATAATCGAATGCAGAGAAGTCTGAGGCTTGTATTTTGCGTGCTGCATGATCAAAGCCCGTGATGCCGTTATCCTCGAGAGTACTCATAGTCCGCGGATCCGGTGGATCTCCTTCATGGTATGCTCCCGTACCAGCTGAGTCTATATTGGACACGCGTGGATCTGAGCTCGTAAAGGATCGAAAGACGGCCTCGGCCATAGGTGAGCGGCAGATGTTGCCCAGGCAAACGAAAAGAACTAATATGGGCGGTGTGGTTTTGGTGGTGGCAATCGCCTTCGAAGCCTCCCCACCACGTTGCATGGGCAGCTTCTCCATATGCGTTGAGTCGGCCATACGAGCGAGAAATGACGCTACGCTGATACCATCTCTTCTAAGCCGCACTCGGTCGTGGACTAATTGTAGATGTATGGAGAGTGTAAGGTTTTGGCGTCGTGTCGCTGTGGCTTTTTCGCTGCTAGAAGGATCGTCGCAGGGATTATTTATTTACAGACGAACCCAGTGGTGCAACCAATCTCAGCCCCGAGACCCAAGCCTTCAAGCGTTAGCTCATAAGCACAAGGCTTCACTTTTACCCCTTCTTCAGTCCCGATCGCTGCGACGGCGAGGTGAAACCTGAAGGGTAATACCAATAAGAGGTGGCAGCCATCGCGTGTTTGGATGTAAGTTGCCGCCTTTGTCTATTGTTAGCTCTACCAGCTGGCTAACAGCTCTCCAGTGCCTTGTGACTTGGTCCGAACGCTTCCCCACAAAGCTACATACCTGCTTCACTTTTCCGGCCGTTATTCACATTCCTCGTTCATTGTCCTTGCAGAGGCGCCCATCATGTCATACAACCGTCTAGGTTAGACTCCACTCATTCGTACATCGAAGTTCATCACAGTATTAGCTATTACGGTCCTCCAACAATTATGGCAAGCACATAGTGCTAACGCTTTGAGCTCTTGACAGACCCTCTTGGGCAGCAGCCAGACGAGGAAGTAGGCTACCACTCTCCACATATGGGCCCACAACGCGCTGGCCGTTCACCCTCGCCAGGCCACCCACTTCAGGGTTACCAACTACAAGATGACCCTTACAGACCTCAAAATGCGCCATTACAAATACCCATGGGACCCGCAGGATCGGGCGATAGATTGGCGCCGCAACCTACATACTCAGTCGAGAATATCGATAACTCCTACAACCACAATGAGCAGTACGAACAACATCACCCAGTCTCAACGCATGATTATGCATATGGCAGCAATGACTATGCCATTTCTCCCGAAGACCACCATGATCAGTACTTTAACGAGCCCTACGAACCACATCCACAAGACCAGCATGGGCTCTCACACTATCCATCTCAAGAAAATCAGCAGTACTATGATGACAACGACCACCAGCCCATCTTACAGCCAGATAACCCTTACGGGCCGAATCCGCACACAATGGGACCTGATATGGAGGCCGGCTATGACGGGGGCTCGATAGGTACAGCTCCAACTCCTGCGCCAATCAGGAGATGGAAGACTGTCAAGGAGGTTCAACTTTTCAATGGGAACCTTGTGCTTGATTGCCCGATACCCCCAAAATTGTTGAGCCAGATTCCTCATGCCGCGCCCCCTGAAAGAGACGAATTTACTCACATGCGCTACTCAGCAGCGACCTGCGATCCTGCAGACTTCTATGACAATAGGTTCACCTTGCGACAAAGACTATTCGCAAAGCCCAGACATACCGAGCTCTTCATTGTGGTAACGATGTACAACGAAGACGATTTCCTATTTGCAAGAACGATGATCGGTGTATTCAAAAATATCGAGCATATGTGTTCACGGACGAATAGCAAGACATGGGGGCGAGAAGCCTGGAAGAAAATTGTGGTCTGCATAGTTAGTGATGGACGTGCAAAAATCAGCCCGCGAACAAGAGCCGTCGTTGCCGGCCTAGGTCTTTACCAAGACGGTATTGCGAAACAGCAGGTCAATGGCAAAGACGTAACAGCTCACATTTACGAGTATACGACGCAAGTCGGTATGGAACTGAAGGGCAAGGTCGTAAAACTGGTGCCGAAAGGTGCTACACCAGTTCAGATGGTGTTCTGCTTGAAAGAGAAGAACCAAAAGAAGATCAATTCGCACAGATGGTTCTTCCAAGCATTTGGCCGGGTCTTGGATCCCAATATTTGCGTCCTTATTGACGCGGGCACCAAACCTGGAAAGGACTCGATCTACCATTTATGGAAAGCATTCGATCTTGAGCCAATGTGTGCTGGCGCTTGCGGCGAGATTAAGGTCATGTTGAGTGGCGGGAAGAAGCTTCTCAACCCTCTGGTTGCAACTCAAAATTTCGAGTACAAGATGAGCAACATCCTTGACAAGCCGTTAGAGTCAGCTTTTGGGTTCATTTCTGTGCTACCGGGGGCCTTCTCTGCGTATCGCTATATAGCATTACAGAATGACAAGACTGGTCAAGGGCCTTTGGAGAAATATTTCAAGGGCGAGAAAATGCACGGCGCAGATGCTGGCATTTTCACGGCTAATATGTACCTCGCTGAGGACCGAATCCTATGCTTTGAGCTTGTTGCAAAACGGAATTGCCGATGGATCCTGCAGTATGTTAAATCATCAACCGGCGAGACCGACGTTCCAGACACCATGGCAGAATTCATCATGCAGCGAAGGCGATGGTTAAATGGCAGCTTTTTCGCTGCTATCTACGCTCTCGTACATTTTTATCAGATCCAACGGACTGATCACAGCTTCATGAGGAAGCTCATGTTCCTGATTGAATTCACCTATCAGTCTATCAACATGCTTTTCGCTTGGTTCGCAATCGTAAGTACCCTACCTATAACTATCAGCCATACGTCGCTGACCAAAAACAATAGGGCAATTTCTTCTTAGTCTTTCACATCTTAACGAATTCACTTGGTGACAAAGAACTTCTCTCAACAGTTGGGAACATTCTTGCCGTTGTCTTTGAATGGTTTTATCTGGCCACACTACTGTCCTGTTTTGTCCTGGCGCTGGGCAATCGCCCGCAAGGCTCCAACAAACTCTACATGGCAATGGTATATTTCTGGGTCGGCATCATGCTGTATCTCATCTTCGCTTCTGTTTTCATCACTGTCAGATCCGTCCAAATCGAGACAGCCGAACATGGATTCAAGATCTCTGACATTGTCTCGAATCGACTCTTCTTTGTACTCATCGTGTCTCTCCTCTCGACATATGTTCTCTGGGTCGTCATATCCATTCTTTTCTTAGACCCCTGGCATATCGTGACCAGCGTAAGTATTCCTCTGCTCTTCGCGCGCATGCTCGAACTTATCTAACTTGCGTCGATAGCTCATTCAATACCTTTTGCTCACTCCGACATACATCAACATCCTCAATGTCTACGCCTTCTGCAACACCCATGATGTTACCTGGGGTACGAAAGGCGACGACAAAGCCGAGAAGCTCGGCTCCGCTACCGTAAAACCGGGCGGTAAAGTCGACGTCAACATTCCTCAAGATGATGCCGACCTCAACACCCAATACGAATCAGAACTGCGCCTGTTCATGAACAAGCCTGTCAAAGAGACGAAGGTTGTTTCTGCGTCTGAAAAACAAGAGGACTACTATAAGGGTTTCCGAAGCGCCGTCGTGCTGGTATGGATGTTTTGCAATTTTGCGCTTGCAGCTGTCGTTTTGAGTGCGGGCGGGTTGGAAAATGTTCAAATTGGAAAGGATAAACCGGATGGAGCGCAGAGGAGTACTATCTACATGGCTGTTGTGCTCTGGAGCGTCGCCGGACTTTCGTTATTCAGATTTTGTGGTGCGGTATGGTTCTTGATTGTAAGATTGGTGAGTCTTCCCATTGATCTTAGTGTCATCTTAACCGAACCATGCTAATTCGACGTTTCTAGTTTCGCGGCGTCTGATCATATACAACCGCCACAACCAAAGCGTTTTTCATGAGAAGGTTTGAATGGCTCGCCATCTTTGTCATCATTCTTCTTGATATTGCCGTATCCATGATGCATTCAAAGCACGGCGTTGGAAAAGAGAGATACCACAATATGTATCAAGGTTCGGGAAGTAGTATGATATGTTGGTTTGAAATAAGTTTTGCTAGCAGGTGCCTTCTGATGGCCGGCCTTGAGCAATATCATCCTCTTCTTGCGACTGTGGCCCTAATATTGTATATCCTCCATGCCTTGACCTTCGCTCCTCCATTTTATCTTGCCATTGAAAGCTCCAGTGGCATAGCATGCCACCTGAAAACCCAATCGCATCATTCCTGAACGCCAATATGCCAGCAACAGTCATGAACATCACAGCCCATCGCCTCTTCCTATCCCGTTCCGTCAGACCACTAACTATCTTGTCCTCATCTTCATTATGCATAGCCCGCTCGACAGAGCTAGCTCTATCAAGAGGATTCAGATTCCTAACGCCAGCCGTATTGAGGCTTTCCCCAACCTTGATTAACTCCAGCCCCGCCGCAATGACCAGTATACATAATAACACGCTCGGAAAATTGATAAAAATATGCAATGCGATCTCACTCGCGAACAATCCCAAGACCAACTTCACCAGGCCGAGGAAAATTATACTTGCGCCGGAGCGTGCACCGAATCGGTACTGCGCAGCCAATCCACCACTTCCATGACAAACGGGCATAGCGCCAAACCAGCATCCCACGAGATTGATACCCATGACACTCAACCCTAGAGCCGTCGTTGACGGCGCTTCTACCTCGGGCAGCAAGTCTTGCGCTAAAAAGGCAACAGCAATCACGGAATTCAACGTCGTGAGCGGCAGTTGACCTATTCCTGCCTCCAACACACCTTTCTGAAAGCTATACCATGATGGCACAAAAGCCTGCGGATGCCATAGTTTGAGATGGGGTATTGAGTAACCTTCAGCGCCAGGGCCGTCAGAGTACAGGTCTGCAAAGCCTACGAAGATTATACCGAGAAGAAGTATTATGAGTGCATACGGTAAGCGCCGGAACACGGAACTGGCTAGTAGTGCGAGGAAGCAAAGTAAAAGGACTGCCGCGTTGAGAAGAGACGCCGAGGAGCCAGGGATAGAAGAAGGGTACAGATTCCCCGCTGATAGGATCAGGGACAATCCCGTTCCAAGCTGGATCCCCTTGACAACTGGAATTGGGATCCTATTTGTAAACCAACGCACCAAACCCGTCAGACTCAGTACCCCAATCGCCCCCGCAACGAAAATGCCCGCACTAGCTATTTCCTCTTTCGAAAATTTCTGGGCTAACGCGACAGCGGCGATTGCTTTCATGGGCTGAACGGGGAGGGGAATGCCGAAGAGGACGCCAGTGTAGATATTTGCAAGACCGGAGAATACGAGGGTTGAGGGGAGCGAGATGCTGTTGTTGAGGGTCAGCGCGATGAGGATGGGGAGGAGAGTCCCAAGATCGCCAAGGGAGCCGGAGATTTCGGAGAGGGGAGAGCGGAGGAGGGTGGAGAGATTGTGGTGATGAGTTTGAAGGAGGGAGTGGGCGAGGGACTTGAGGCGGTTATCTAGCGTGGCGAGAGGGTGGGAGTGCCGGCATGGGTGGGGATTTGAGGTGTGCTCCATGCTGTAGGTACAACTTAAGGGAAGATCGAGAGCTACATCTTGCTGAAGCTTGAGGAGGGCAACCCCGTGAACAACCCCACTATGATTTGAATGCCATCGCTTGTCGCGCTTAGCGCGGCCAAAGCTAACTCCGCTAGCTTCAAAACACTGATGATTGAGATGCTTCAATTTGACATTGGAGATTGATTACAGCTGTCTTATTAATTATGAGTCTTCCATTATCGCGGCGGCGGCTGGTCATATCAGGTTCGTACCCTCCTTGTCACCCACGCCTCTTTTGAAGCTTTACTGACCAGTCGACCCTTCAGCCACCTCCTTCCTCCCCCAATCCTCATGCCAATCGTACATTCTCCCTCTCCTAACAACATGTTCCCACACCTACCCCTCCGTTCAGCACCGCTCCATCTCCCTCAACCCTTTCAAACGCAAGAAGCCAAAACTACAACTCGACGCCGAAACCATCCAAAAGATAAGGACTAAGGCCAAAGTCAAAGCTCGATCACTGCAATCTGAGTCTGACATCCCGAAACAAGGCGACCTAGCCCCGTCCTCTATATTTGAACTGGAGTTACCCAGCGAACGTGCTCGCGAAGGCGGTGCCAGCCGTCCCCGTGTGGGCCCTTTACCCCCAAGCACCTTTAAAGACCGCGACCCGAGAGTTATGGCTGCTGCACTAAACCCTCAGCCGCGAGCCCGCCAGCGCTGGCTGAGAAAGATGGTTATACGCAACATTCGTGGTAGGGGACGATTGAACAAGACCGAGAAGATTCTCCGCACGGAGCGCTTCCATCTCTCCAAATCCCCTTTAATAAAAGCCAGTGTTAAGAAATTGTATCCACTGGCACGGCAAATCGCAGGAAAGCCGCTTACGGAGGCTATGGTGCAGATGCGATTTAGCAAGAAGAAGGCGGCGAGAGATGTGCTGAGGCATTTGGAGATTGCGCGGGATCAGGCTGTTGTAGCTAAAGGGATGGGCTTGGGGGCTGTGGGAGAGGAAAAAGCCGAGGGCGAGGAAAAGGCGGTGGTGATTGAGGATAAGAAGGGTAAGAAGAGGGTGGTGAAGGATTTAAGTCAGATGTATATTGATGAGGCGTGGGTTGGGCGAGGAAAATATTCATTTGATGTGGATCGCAGGGCTAGAGGGGCGGGTTATAAGATGTATTTGCCGCACACTAGTAAGTTGATGCAGTCTTCTTTGAGTGCTGCTTGGGTATGCTGACATGAGACAGGCATCTCTGTTGTGCTGAAGGAAGAGGCGACAAGGTTGAGGCTGCAGGAGGAGAGGGAGTTGAAGAGGCAGAGGAAGAAAGTTTGGGTGCCGTTGCCCGATAGGCCAGTAACGGCGCAGAGGCAGTACCCACTCTGGTAGGTAGATTTCTTGTATATCTATGCATTGAGGCCATAGAGCCGTCCCGGCGCTGTAGGTAGGCCGCTTTTAATTTTGACAAGCGTGGATCTTGTCAAATTGCACTGTACTAGTACCTGCAGCCCTGCAGGGCGAACCATCAAACAGTTGTTCACTCTAGGCAAAAGCCCCAGCAATGGCCGAGAGTCAAAATATCTTCTCTTCGGTGACGAGGGTCTTGCAACGATTGTACTGTGCTCGTCACCAACCCAGCAGCTAGCAGTGATGGAATTTCTGGAAAAGAAGTTTTGATTTGGCAACACTGATATTATGACATGCCAGTGTGCCCATGATTATGGGCATGGAGTTAGCTCTACCAATGATTTGAATTGCTAATGCTAAGGTCTATTACTAAGAATATGCAGATGGAATGCAAGCATTGAGGCTGCTGTGCTCTGTGTGTATTGCCGTGCTTTGGTAACCTGATATAGTTGTGCTCCGTGGGTATCGGGGTATCATGGTGCAGAAAAAGCTGTGATGGTCTCAAGACCCAATGCTGCCGCTCCATGCGGGTGATGTGAAACAGATCGCTCGCACGCTATGCATGAAGGTATATCAGAAACACAACCCTGTTATTGTCAAGCGTTATTTTCGAATGCAGTCTCAATGCTTGATGACGCTGGAGAAACGCCTGCTCACACAAATGCACCATGTCATTCCACCGCATCGCAATTTCTAGAACGCACACATCACTCTTGAATCTCTTCAGTCTTGGGGTGGACCGTCTTGGGTCTAATGCCATGCACCAGACGGCGACGCTTCTTGGGGTACTCGGAGACAAGGTTGTTAAGGGAGTTGGGAGAAGAAGCTTGCCCATTATGGTGCGACGACAACGCTGTTGAGCCCGTGTCTGGCCCAATGGTGAAAGGAGATGCGTCGGGTCGACTACTAGGGAAATAAATCACACCCTTCTTGGAGTCTTCATCGACTGGCATAGGAGAGGAAGCTTTACGCTTGCATGGTGACGACGGCGAAACCGGCACTGTGTCAACCATTTGAATGATAGTGAGGGTAGCTGGCTTGTCAATGAAGTTGGGAGTCATTGTCTGAGACGCGCTCTTGGAAGTAAGAGCTTTGCCTTTGGCCCTGACGTGGGGAATGAGTGCCCGGGTCTTGGACCTGGCCATAGGCTGATTTGCGGTTCCCCCAGGAAAGACAGGGAGAAACTCGATTGCAGGCATTTCCTTGTCCTGATTAGCTCTCGCAAGGAAGGCTGTAGTCTGGAACTCAGCCTCGATGACACGCAACACAGCGTAAAGTTGTGCATATGTCCTGTTGCGTCCCAGGTAAGGCTCTAGAAATCGTTCCCAAAGAGAGGAGCCAAGGGGTTTGGCTCCAGGGATCGCGGCGGCTGCATTCTCTCCATCGAGACGGATCCGTTCTGTCTTGTGGAGAGCGATGTCCCAACCGGCGATCCTGTTGCTGTCCTCGAATCTTTCTATCTGAATTTTGATAAGTTCGAGCTTCTTCAGATGCCATATTCCTTCTTGCTGAAGGTTGTAGCGGCGTTGCTGGTAGTGCTTACGGCACCACACAAGCCAAAGCTCATCGGTAAGCAGCTGGGTACAACGCTTGTTCCTGCCAAAGTATTGTGAGACGATTTTCCGATGGTCAGTAGATTCAAGATAGCACCCGTCTCCGTCGTTGGCTTGGCATTGAGTATCGATGGTACGCGGGACGGCGTTCCCACTGTGAGCTTCCTCCACCTCGCTATCTGTGTCACCACCCTTCGTGTTCTTGAAGTGCTTGCGCTTCTCCTTGCTGGAAACCCCGGATGTGTTGATTCCTTTCACGTTGTCCGCTTTGCATGAATGAGTAGGGACGAGGTCCTTCTCACTGTTGAGGTCGATTTCCTTGGTGTCGTGTTCACTAACGTTGGGGTTGACGATCACGTGGGGCTGCTTCTCGCCAACGGCAACTATGCAGTTGGTATCTTTCATATTTTCACTAATAGGGACAGCTTCATCGATATTGAAGAGGCCCTTACTGTTGTCAACATTTGTGCTGCCAACGCCTTCGACATCCCTGTTGGCAGGGGCAGTGTTGTCAGCATGAAGGACCGAGACACTCATCGGAAAGAACAGGACAAGAAGAAGATGACTTAAATCGCAAAGCTCAACAACGGATGCAAATCCCTGCTTGAAAAGGTCTTGAAGACAGGATGGATATCAAAATCCTTTAGTGTTGAGATATCGAGCTGATGTTGGAAGACGGGATGTTGGTTCGGATGGAGGAAGTGATTATCTTAAGGGAACGCCGCCGCAGTATTAATAACTAGGCAACGGAGATGGACGATGTGTTACCAGCAATTTTACATGGTACTGACCTCCGTTTCCCCAGTGTCATGTGAACACGGGGTCACCCACCAAAACACATCTATATCACCCACACATTGTTATTCCCACTGCGGTACCATTTTCCGTTGCCTCTCAACAATTGATATGACTGGCCACCTACTACATCCTCTTTCCGCATTTTGAGATTTGATCAAACCTGACACTGCAGATACCAGCGTTGGCTATCGCGTTGTGATCCCTTGAATAAGTGATCCGAGAAGTTTCCTGACATGTTGCTGAGAGAGGCCTAGTGCGGTCTCAGAGGGAGCTGGGGCGATAACGGAGACGTGGCAATGCTCTCGTACGTCACAGCGCAGAACGGTGAAGGCAGAGTGATACAAAAATAGATAGCAAAAATAGTATCATTCACCAGGGAAGACGTCAGCCCGACTACAAACAATAGGCTTCGGCACAGACTTCTCAATCCGGCAGGGGAAGGCGATGAGATGAGACACGAGGTTACTACCAGGTGATTGCTGTTTCGGATATCCGGTGTCATTTACTGGTTGGTGAAGGATCAGAGTCTCATTCATTCTGTTTGGAAGGCCCGAGAATAGCAATTAGAACGTATTTACAACCAAGAGTATCACAAGCTCAAACCAAAGGTAGGCTGGGATCAGAAGATGAGTCTCTCTTTCATTTGTAATTGAAGTGTCCAAATTATTCGCCAGGGAGTTACTTTGTCCATTGCTAGTGGTCCGCAGCCCAGACTCTGGCATGACCATTTAGAGTACAGTGTCATTGACATTGTGATGATAGTAGCTGCCCCTACTAGCAGTCCTTTAAGGACGAAAGCCCAAATAAAGATGGAAGCTACAATCGAGGGCAAATCAAACAAAGTTGTAAAAGATGCTAGTTCTATGCCAAATGCAGTTAGCCGGCCGGGAACGCTGCAGCTAAAGGTAACAGTCACAATGCATAAGCCGTGTATACTCTCAGCCTTCAATCCTTTATGTTGCTATAGCATAATTATCACTCTCCTTTAGTTATATAAAACTGTATTATTTAGGGGAACCATCTTTCAAGGTGACAAAGACTTCCTCGTCGCCCTCGTGATTGCATTCCTTGCGCAGCATCGCTTTGCTTTCGTACAAACATTAGCCATGCCCTATCTTGAGGTGTCTTGAACTAGCTTGCTGACCACCCTTCATCCGCTTGAAAAGATGCGACTGCTTCTGGAACTGGACTCACGCTGAATATCCTTGAAATCTGGATTTCACAGTGGTTGTCAGATCCCACTAGATCAACGGCTGCCTAGCAGACCTAAGAGGACGCAGTTCACTCCTACCATCGACATCTTGGCATATTTTAGTCTTCTGGGCGGATGTAATGAGTAAAGAGGAAGGGTCACTAGTCTCTTGTTCCGCTCTAGTCTCCGAGACTTTGCACACCGCGAGGACCCTGAGCAGTGGTCTGGAATCTGTCATATTGCAACGAGCAATATGGGTAAAAAATATGTTCCACTGGTGGACTGGCAACCGTCCATACCAAATCCTAGCTCATTTCAGGTACCTTCGCGCGAAAAGAAGGCCATCAAGATCACGAAGCCTTTAGGGGAAGATATCTTCAACTTGCAACAATCTCGGGAGAAGAACTCACTGACATCGACACCTTCAAACCCTAGCTCTGACAAGCCTACCCTCAACAATTCTGAAGGTGAACAACTTCTGACAACGTCGCACACGCGAACTGATGACTTCGAGGAGTTCTCCAAGGCTGCATCGTCCCGTCGTCCAGGTATGGTGAGCTCGAACTTTTCACAAAAGCTAGCGAAGGCGCAGTTAGAATCGGGAACGGTTATCTCTTCCTCCGGAGCTAAAGATGCACCGCAAGTCGATCTTGTTGACCAAAAGTTGTCATCGAGTTCACAGCCTGAAGTAACGGAGCAAATAGCCAAGCAGCAGTGGAGGCCAGATATCTTCGTTCATGCTTTCGTGCCAAAATCACTGACAGCTATCAACGACTCCCCTGCATATCTTGACAATACTGTATCTGGAAAGGGGGTTGACTTTGAAGCTTACACCTCCACCTTTGCCGCCACCCGGTTCTTGCCCGCCTCCGTCGAGCCATCATTGTGGCAGTCCAGTCCAATCCCCCTTGTCGATCGAATTGACCATTTGTCTTCCCTGAATTATGGCCAATATTTCAGAGATTGCCTGCTTCTCGATCTAGAAGCACAGGTACCAGAGCTCAGGTCCTATGACCTTTTTAAGGTTCTGCTGGAGACCCTCCATATGGGCCAAAGATACCGACTGAAGGTCCCAGGTCTTAGAGAAGGAACACCATCTGTCAATCTTGGGGATTTTATTCTGCTTCGCCAGCTAATACTTGATCCAGTGACTCAATTACCCCAAGGTATGGACGCGTGGCTTGCACCTGGAGGTGGTTGTAGCAGGGGGGAACCTGCTCCTGGCTTTACAAAGGTCCAAATACGTGCTCTCGTCACGGCTATAGACAAAACCAACGAATCACTAATAATTGACGTGAATGGCCGCATAATTCCTGGAATGCTGGTCTGCAATGTGAGTTTCATTGCCCAGCCTTCGTTGGTCGAAAGTCTGCATCGGGCTGTAGAGGACGTATCCCAGGAAGTGTCAAATCAGTTTGCTACGGCCACGGTCATGGACCTAGAAGTTTCGAGAAGTCTCTTGAGTGAAAATATCCACAACAAATGGCTTCGCTATATGCTTTTCCCGCTAGAGGCAAATGGCCTTCAACAGACAACACTTCCGTCGGCAACATTTTCGCAGACCTGGTTTGACAAAGCCCTAAACTACGAACAAAAAGTATAAGTCCCTCCCCTTGGCTTTGAAGCGCTAGCTGATCGGCGGAATAGAAAGCAGTTGATGCGATTCAATCCTGCAATTATGGGCGGCTTCCCTACCTCATAAATGGGCCCCCAGGAACGGGTAAAACCAAGACCATATGTGAAGTAGTGATGCAATTAGGTCACGACTCGGCTTTCAAAGGGAGTATATTACTTTGTGCACCATCAAACTCAGCTGCTGATACACTAGCTCTCCGTTTGCGAGCTCATCTTGACCCGAAAAAGATGCTCCGACTGAATTCCTTCTCTAGAACTTTTGCCGAGGTTCCCCAGGAATTGCTACCATATTGCTACGTGATGGACGACCGGTTCAACATCCCACCATTCGAAGAGCTGATGTTGCTAAAGGTCGTTGTTACCACGTGCAAAGACGCCGACATGCTAGTCCAAGCAAGAGTCAGCAACCGTGACCTCATCGCGTTGCAAAAGAATATGTCCATGACCATTCATCCTGAGTATAGGGCAGACACCGTCAAAGTAGCCTCTCCATTACATTGGGCGGCTCTAGTAGTCGATGAAGCAGCTCAAGCAACGGAACCTGAAACACTCATACCACTAACCGTGGTAGCTCCTCACACCGCTTACCCAAGTACTCGGCCCCCGATCTTCGTAATGGCTGGGGACCAACATCAACTCAACCCTCGTACTTATCATAAACATACTACGCTGCGAATCTCACTCTTCGAGCGGCTCTCAAGCTGTCCGGTATATGCTTCGCATCCTTTAGCGCGCAAAAGCCTGCATCGAGCCTCCCAAACCTCGCCAATGTTGCGCGCACCGTTCGTTCACCTGATTCGAAATTATCGCTCTCATCCTGCCATCTTGGCCGTCCCATCATCGCTCTTCTATAACAACACCTTAATTCCTGAGGCTCTGAACGCAGATGCGCTACAGTCGTGGACTGGATGGCGAGGCCGTCGATGGCCAGTCCTATTCGCTTGCAATGGAGGGTCAGACGAGTGTGAAGACGTCAGCAGCGTGGGAGGGGCTTGGTACAATGTCCGAGAAGCCCGCAAGGCCATGGCCTATGCGCGATACCTCCTAGCCGAGAATATGATCACCGACCAGTCCGAGATTTGCATCATGTCGCCTTTCGGCGCGCAGGTCCGCCTTCTGCGCAAACTTGCAAGGAATTCAAGCTTATGGGGATTGAACATCGGACCGATGGAGGCATTTCAGGGATTGGAGAGTCGCTTTGTCATCATCTGTACGACAAGGGCACAGAGGCGTTTCTTAGAACAAGACCGAACACGGGGACTCGGTATCGTGAACGAGAAGAAAAAGTTCAACGTTGCCATCACGAGATCCAAACAAGGCCTGATCGTGCTCGGTAACCCGTGGGTGCTGGCTACAGACCCTTGCTGGCTTGCATTTATGAATTTCTGCCGCCGCAATGAGCTTTGGATCGGCGATTATGAAGAAGAAGATCAGCGAATGCGAGGGCTAGAGGAAGCAAATGTAAATGGATGGAGAACTGCTCAGGACTCAGCAACTGGTAACGGTGACGCAGCAAAGATAACGGGACTGGAAGCCGCGTTGATCTACAAGGAACGTGATACAGATGTTGGATCGAGAGCTGCGAAGAGGTTTATGAGTGGGAGTGAGAGTTTGGATGATGCTATGTGGCGCGCGGGATTGGAAGCTGAAGCGTCTCTGGAGCTGAGGGACGAAGAATGAGGCTTTGGGCTGACAAAAAGAAATGAAGAGCTTTCTGGTGAATGGTGATGATTGACTATGTTGCAGGGTACAGAAATTTGGGTAAGAACGTGCTATTTTTGAAGTAAAGTTGCATGCAAAGCATGCATTGGTAGCGCATGAGTGGGTCTTGTACAATATGCTGCTATGTGTTCTCGCAAAGCCGCCCGTTGAAATGTCGCGTCAACAATACCGTCAAGACCACCTGAAGTGGATTCGACTCATGTCAGATTTGCAATGCAAGAAACGAATATCAATACTCCAATTTGCTAAGTCAACTGCCTCCCTTTCTGGGACGATCTATCCTCGTATATTACTGATTACCCTTACTTCCATAGCACCCAACTAGAACCCCTGCGCTGATATGCCAGGATATGTTCATTCTAATCCACCAGCTGCCTTCTCCATGCGTCCTGCCATCAAGCTTGCCTTGGTCTAGCCAAGTTCTGATGCGCCATTCGCTCCCACGCCATGTATCCGATTGCTGATGAAATCCTATCCTCCCACCATTCCAATGTTTTTGCTTTCATCGCATCTCTTGGAGCTCAATGGTGTGGATTTTTTGAGACTGCTTTCGTGGATATGCGATGTGACGGTCTTGAAGCGGAGGCATTCTGATGCTTTACAGTTTCGATTCATGCGCGTTCTGGTAGATGGGGTAATCGGTCTGCAAGAAGTTTGAAAAATGGAGAGGTACGGTCTATTGCCTGGGGACGGTGGTGGAGTTGGCCACGGAGGGCGAGGAGGAGGCGGTGGTGGTGGACGAGGCGCCATTGGAACGTCGATTATAGAGTGTGGACGAGCTGGAGATGTTATTCGCAGATACGGTGATAAGTGTCTCCCAGTTTCCGAATTGCAGTAGTTCTTCCGAATCAGAAGATTTTGTGGTGGAGGACTCGGTCCTTTTATCTTGGAGTTGCACTCCACGCCTATAAGTTGACGCCGAAATTCTCTACCGCCGATTTAGTCACCTACCTCGCTGCTCATGTGCAGAATTGAGAGGCGCGCAGAATATCCGATAAGGTTCAAGCAGGATTCTCTTTCAATAGCTAGGTATTCAAGGCGGTGTGCAGTAGCGTCACCGCAAGGTACGGTGCCACCGAGTGTCTGAACGGCCTGGTATGTTGAAACGGCATCCGTCACGACGAATAGCGATGCTACACATGGTTCCAAACCGTATTGATGGGTCGCGGTTCCGGCCACTACTGCATAATTGTTTGCTTTGGTAATCCTCACCGCCGGCAATGCGCCTCTCAAATTCCTGCAGGTGGCTCAATGACGAGAAAACTCTCGCGGCTTGATTTAAATCACGACTGGAAATCTGTAGTTTTCAAGACCTATTGTAGTGGAGGGCAGAATGCAGGGCCGGCCAGTAATGCTAGTGGCGTGGAAGGAGGATCGGGCCTGAATTCATGTGGTCTCTGAAGTGGTTGCTCGTACTTCGATGAGCATCGGACGACTTGTGAGGTGACGGCACCGAAGTTGTTAAGCCAAAATCCATGTTAGGCAAACTTGTCCACTTGGTGAATGCTCCATTGGTGATCGGTGATGAGCGGCGAAGAGGTCGTAGCTATCAGCTCTTGATACTTTGGGGTTCATGAACGTCTATCCGGTCAGAGCACGAGATAATCATCCGTTGTGCTCTCCTTATCACCGGATCGTAATAGTCAGGATTTTCCATCCAATACTACCATAATTGATTGTCGAACATCTCACCATATCGTCATTGATGAGGTTCATCGGAAGGTAGATTTGTTTACATGTTTTCAATCGGCGCCCTGCACTATCGGATGAGGTACGGTATTGGCAAATGCAGCAAGCCGTCCGCGCTTTCGCCGGTCCCATTAAATCCTGCTTGGAGAGCCTCTCTTGCAATCTGTATGGAGGTCTGGCGCATATGAGAAGGTTTCCTTGTAGGCTGTTGATTCCTTGCTGGTTACTGGCGGAGCGTTCAAATTTCGGAGTGATAAATCGTTGCGAAGGTGGCTGTGGCTGTGGTCAATGTATACCGGAAAAGAACGTGGGTACTGTAGTTCTCTTCCAGCCGGCAGACGAACCAACGAAAGTACGGAAGCAGGTACGGATGACATCTAGTTGCGAATAAGATATTTTACTTTAAAGGCACGCCTTTCTCGGAATGTGATCAATTAGGTTAGAGAAACGGGGCAATTACAGCCAATACGAGATGATTATTAACTTTGGACCTGGATAGAGCTTCCTAATTAGGATGGACTCGACAAGGGTTGCATTGTCTGACCTCTAACTGTTGACGTCTGTTGAAAAGTAGTGAGAGACGTCCGAATATCTCCCTAAAGTATTTTGTCATTGGTGTTCGTCGAGAAAGGAGATATCATCCGCCATTTGCAAAGCAACCTAGGAGGTATCTAGGGAGAACGGCCAACACTGATAAAGCTTTCAGCATCCTTAATAGCCCGTCCGAGTTTTTGATTGACCAGTCAGTCATTTCCGAGCACATTTCGGGAGGATTTCGGATCGTTCTGAAGCATAAAGCTGGGTGATCTATTGTGTGGATACATTTGCCGCTAGCAGAGACGTGTAATTATGATTTGTTAATTGAGGTGTAGCTTATCGAAGGGTACACATTTCTTTCTCCATAGTGGACGAGGATCAACAGGAGTCTTGGCTATCATCCTAGGAATATCAGTGACCAAATTTATATTGCAAGAAAAGTGTCTGCTGAAATTTCTAAAGTCAACAAACATATGTAATAGTTGACAACGTCATCGTAACCTGCAAATTCTTCTTCGTGAATTCCGTTAGCTTTGCTGACGCCGTATCATCTCCAGCGGTTTCTATTGTAACCTTCAAATCAATCCAGGAGTGTATTGTCCTGCAATCGCACCAAATTCAGGTCTGACGAAGCTTCAAGAGCTCCAGATTGCTGGTCTGGATCCCTCGGACAGCTTCCCATCATCTTTTACCATGTTTGACCCTTCCTGTCCACCCAATGGCCCAATAGGAACAATGTAGAAGGCCCGGGCAGAGGTTTTGCTTAAGCGCCACGTATCAGAATCATCTTCACGATTGCATCGAATATTCGAGGCTTCGTCGAGGGATCAGGATATGGCTGTCGCTCCCAGTAAACCCGAAGATATGTTCGTTAAGATGACTAGTATGCTTGCAGTCGGCTTGGCGATCCAGGGTCTGAAAATAAGAGGCTTCGGTACTGTTGCAGTGTATTGGGCGAGAAGAACTTCGAAAGTAGGCCTTCTCTGATGATTAATTTAGTAGCCTCAAAGGATTGTAACGTGCTAGTCATGCTTTCTCTCTCATATTTGTTTCTTCTGAACCCGAGAAGGCTGAAACGCTCAAGAACCCTAATATCATCTACCATTTGGACCAGAACGAAGCATGCTCAATGTATGGATGTGAAAAAACAGAATTTGGCATGATTCGAAATTTTTGCCGGTACTGCAGAGATCGAATAATGTCAAGGGAATGCGAAGTTGAGCTGCTCGCTTTCTTCCGTATTAATTCGCAGAGCTTGTCGCAGGTGCCTACCGAATTCAATCGCTGAGCAAGCGTTCAAGATGAAGCAAGACCTATCGCCGAACATGAAGGAGCATCTAAATGTGGTGACAGCATCATCATAAGTTAGTAGCGTTGATGGGCTTTGAGGCTGGTACCGAATACAGAAGTCCAAAAGAGGACACTTTTCCTAAAGCGAAAAGGCAAGAGAATGGAGCGTAAGTGACGCATGCATAGTAGCTGTCTGAATTAGGTTTCTAAAACTCTTTAAGTACTAAAAAGCTATCATTAAGTATTAGAAACATTTAAAATCATAGTATTTAAGGTTATTACCATAATAGCCTATCAGGTGTTAGCTCTATATGCATGACTTTTGCTCCATTCTCTTACTACAAGAAAGGATCCACTCAGAGGGGCCCAGATAATTTGCCGAGATTTTACTCCACGGTGTCAATTCCGGGAGAAGGGCAAACACAAGAAGGTAAGCATTGTCCCAAAGCAATGCTGGATAATCCAGGAAAAAGCGAAGGAGAGAAACAGCTCTGATAATTATAGAAGGGCGTGGTGCTCGGCCTTAACGGAACATGTGAACGCGCGGTAAATCAACTCACTACCACGCTAGTATGATAGGTACACCCCGCCCAAGTCCAAGTTACACAAATATCTGAAGCGAGATCTCGGACTTCTTACCGTCAGCCGAGCTTTGAAGACCTGTAGACTTCATCATTGGAAACTCTAGATGACTTGAATAAGCGTATAGCCTTTGCAGGTCTTACTAACGTCACTGAGCGTTTTCATCTGAGTCCTGACACACGACGGATCACTATGGAGCATTCAGTGAATCCATTGAGGGTAACGAGCGGCGGCTACCCAAGAATCAGCTCCGATATCTCAGAAATACGCTTTCAGAGCCGAGTGCTTAAGTCAACGCCGGTGGATGGAAAGCAGATGTATACCATAGAGTATCAGCAAGACCACGCAGGACAGCAAGGTTCGCTATCATATACTTGGCCTTGAGATAACAGTCTTGTGCTAAAGCCACAGCTAGTTGGACAATGTCAGCTTGCAGGACACGCAAATATAACGATCAATTGTGCCACAAATCAAGCTTCGACTAGAACGTTCCAAAGCTTTGACATAGACAAGATAGTGACCGGACATGAGGACTGTGTCTTCCAATATATGATGTTTACCGGAGTCCTACACCATTCGAAGATACTCTGCAAAGAGCTTGGCATCAATCATCTTACCTACGGCAAAGACGATGGTGCCACTGGAATCAGCGGATTTATGTCTCTTCTCGGCTTCAAGCGCTGCGTTTGCACCAATATGACTGGTTCGTCCAAGTGCTGTATTGCGATACCTTCAGCACAGAGACTGGGCCAGGACGTTCTGCCCCACGCGCTCAACGACCGTGCTCAAGGCACGAGAAGGGTGGGCGCAAACATCATGCACAGCGCGTCTAATGAAGATGATCCGAGCACGAGAACATGTAGGCTCGATAGAGTCGATATGCTTCAGAAGAAACAACGTCGTCGTGGCAAGAAGGTATACTGCACGCATTGGCTCAGCAAAGGAAATTGTGCCTATATGCAGCAAGGCTGTATTTACAAGCATGAAATTCCCAAAGACCAGGAAACCTGGGAGAGTCTCGGCTTTCATACCATCCCGGGTTGGTTGCATGCGAAACCTTCCGCCTGGATCGATCAACATTTACGGAAAAGCCCCGACTTATCCAAAGCCTTGGCTATCGAGGAGTCGACTATCGCGAGGTCGCAGCCACAGATCAATCCTTTGCAGAATCTTAGAGGGGACAAAGGCGACAGACAGCCGGCTCACACAAAGCTCGAAATGGAGTCGGATCTCCGTCTCTTAGCAAACACGCGCTACCCGTCATCCAATGAAGAGCCTTCTTCGAGTGACAGCGTTTTAAGGCCACGCAATAAACGCTTTCGTCAGTCCTCTCTCTCGGAACTCACAAGAAAGAAGACAAGACATGACTGTGACGACTGGGACCGTACGAGAAGTCCAACGGCGCGAAGATACCAGAAAGATTCGTGCCTAGATCACGCCAAGAGAGGGGCTATTGAATCCAGTCGCCTCCATTCGGCTGACAATATTGACGATCCAGGGTGTCCTGTGAGATGCGTAAGTCAGGGTCACTGGGGGAATAGCTATGAGCCTAATTACCAGCCGCCGCCTCAATGGTCAGCTGTTTCGACTGGTTCAACTTCGGGAGCTTCCTACGGAAATGGCCATGGAGAAGACCCAGTATTACAAGCATCACAGTTTCTAGGGGACTGGCAGATCGAGACGCCCGACGTCGTCTGGGGATCGTATCCTTCGCACGAATCATACCATGCGGAACGACCACATCATTTGAGAGATTCATACCGTCCTGGCAAGCGATAGTTTCCGGCTAGACAGCCAGGATGGTTCATCACATTTAGCAACACAAGTTAGTGGAAGTGGCCACTGGGTCGCTGGCCACTGGTCAATGGTCACTCGGTCCTTGTACACTTAGCTTTGCCTTCGCTAAACACTCTTCCATCTACCCCTAGCACAGAACATCAGCAAATCCTTTTATCACAAGAATTTTATGGAGGTTCTTTTACCGGAGACGAGATACGATGCGGGCCACAATGTAAATTCCTAGCACGAGAGCTCCATAGGAGCAGGTATCCTGCTACAGTAACATGGTGATGTAGCAAAGAGCGAAGAGTCGCAATGGAGTGGGGTATCAGCTCTAAGCAATGCATACGACTCAAGATAGCATACGGGGACATCGTACCGTCTGTCAGGAGCTCAAGCACAGTGATGCAGATGAAGATTGCAACCTATAAGTTCCAAAAGGGTTTCTTTACTCACGCCTCTCCTGCTATATATAGTTATGCTTCAAGCCAGGGAAATACGCTGCTCTCACCTCCCTGAAGCGCCTGCTCAGTTTTCTGACAATCAAATGTGTGATGCTAGCGATACGATCATGATACCGTCCGTTGGAAGCTCCGCATGTGCTACAATGATAAGATCTGTATAGTGTTATCCGTTGCTCCGCCTTGTCAACGGCGCGCTAGATATATAGATAAATCATGTGCGCCAGTACCTTCAGTCTCTGCTCATGATCACCCATTACACGTCCCTCGATAACATGTTCTATATTCTGGAGGCTTAAGGTAATGAAGGATTACCAGAACAACGCTTTTTAGTGCGAGCCAAGTGAAACAGATCATAGCTGTAGACGTCGGTGCCTTACCGTAAGGCTATTGTAATATTCATGTATTCTTCGATTGTACACAGAGAGCGATGCCACCTAACACAAACGCCATGCCAATCCAGGTATCTATACAACATAATTAGCATGCATCCTATTTGCTAGATGCCCTGTGAGCAGGAGAGCACTTGCCCCTTGATATCACTTTCCCTTCCGCCCACCACTCCCCCAGTACAGTGAACAGGAATGCTAACGAATTCGTGATCGGTACCGTAAGACTCAGCTCTGCACACAGCACAGATTAGCAACTGCAGTCTTCAGTACGTCCAAGAACCACCCAGATCTGCCTGCTTTTCATCCCATCCCGACCCTCCTTGCCCTCAATTCCACCCTCCCCTCTCCTTCAGTCCCCCCTACCACCAAACAGACCCATTCCAACCCTATTGCAAAAATCCAAGAACAATCTCAACTCACCAGCCTTCCCAATCAACAAGAAAAACCACACACTTCCCGTCAAATTTATAACCAACGGCACCGCATAGCTCGGACTCCGCAACAGATCCACCACCGTAAAAAGGCCCTTCAACACCCTAAATTTCACCCACCCCATCTTGGTAGATGTGTCAATGCGCGCGAGGGAGCTGTGTGGGGCGGGGTGGAAGTTTACGGCTGCGCGGCGGATGAAGGGTGTTGTTAGACCCCATGCTAGGCCGACGAGGAGGAAGCCGAGCGTCCAGTTGATGATGGAGGGGGAGGGGGAG
>NAPT01000345.1:0-30032 GCA_002927785.1 Cladonia uncialis
CTCCATCTCATCCTCCCATTCCCTCACCGTCGCCCCCACCCGCTCTTTCTTCCTATACTTTTTCCTCACGATCCCACCAAGCCCCTCAATCTCCTGCCGCCAGTACCCCGCTTCCTCTTCATTCTTGCCTGGCGTGCTTGCTTCCGCACCGCTTTCGCTCCCACCACCATTCGAAGACGTTAATGACGCAGACGAAGAAGAACTCGAGGAGGTTAAGTTCGATGGAGTAGAACTACACTCAAACTCCACCTCCACATCCACCGCGCCCTCACACCTCGCCTGCCGCGCGCATTTCACCCCTTCATTTCCTTCGCCAATCCCTGTGCCTAGGCCCCCTAGATACGTCGAATACCGCGTCCGCCACGTCCATACCCGCCTGTACGTTGTATCAGCCGTAGCGAGAGACGCGCCGCAGGGGGCGCATAGGTGCACCATTGTGGTGCAGGAGCACGGAGAGCCCGAAGGAGCGAGGAGCGAAGAGAGCGGCGCGGAGAGGCAGGTGGGGCAAAGGCGACGGTGGCGCGCAGGGAGGTGGGATGGGGAGGGGGGTTTGAGTGTGCAGTTCTAGTTTCGAAAGATGGTGTTCAGCAATGCATAGTAGTAGAAGCAATGGGGAACCGGCATTGGAGGAGGAGGAAAGGGGCAACAAACCCTGCAGACCACCCTACCACACCTCCTACAACCCCCCACCAAGTCCCTCGCGCATGTCCCTACCTTCCCACTGACCAAATGTCCCGCCTCGCCCAAGATATGCCATTTCTGGCCCTCGGGTTTTAAAGCCCCGAGACCAAGGTTTTGAATTTGTTCTTCGTTTTCGCAGCGCAGGGTGGATTGCAGGAGGCGGGTGCGGTATTGGAGAAGGTTGTAGCGAATCTGGCGGCAAGTGAGAGAGAGGGCGTGTAGGGTATTAAGATCGATGGAGGAGGCTAGGAGGAGGATTATGCTTGACAGCCGAAGTTAGGTGGGTGTCTACAGATCAATGACGCGGCGATGGAATGGGGAAGGATTTACGGGTAGCAAGCCACGGCAGCAGCGAGTCCATTGCTCTGATTCGGATTAGGGGGCGCTTTTTCGGTGACAACTTCGTTGTTTTCGTTATCCTCCGTGGTCACTAGGATCTGATCTCGATGAGAGCGTTGTCGAAATACAAACCCCGCAGGTCCGTTGGGATCGGCATGCGGGTCTGGGACTTCGTCGTCCAGATCAAGTAATAGGACCATGATGGGTTAGGTACTGAGGCCATATAAGATTTGGTCGGTGAAGCTGTATGCCCATTGGAGGCTTACAGCTTATACTGTTGTTAGGAGGGGAGGAGAAGACGTGCTTTCCTGTGGTACGAACGTTTTTGATGCGCCGGATATCCGCCCTAGTTCTACTGGCTGCGCCACACTTTCTTTGCGCCCCCAAACATTAGCCAATTGCTAGAGCAATTGAGGAATGCGATCATTCTGGATAATTCATAGGCATTATTAGTGAGATTGCTTTAGGCCATGTACAGTAATTATGAAGGAAAGTTACAAGGGGGAGCTATAGCCGGGTATTCTTTGCCCCATTCCACCCAAACTCCAACGCTGTGCAGAGCAAAGGAAGTCCAAACTTTGCTCGGAGAAAAGGTCCAATGCTTTTAACAATGACCGCTCAACCCAGAGTTGGCGCTATGCTTTGCCCTTTCCTTTATTCTGTTCACCTGTCTTGCTCTGATCATCCGAATCGTAGGTCGGATTATGAAATCCTATCCGTGGCTCTTCGGAAACATGGGCTTCTTCCGGAATACCTTTGATCTCATCTCGCACACTGGTTCCATCATCTTCGCTATGAGAGTGGGGCCCGTCGCCGTCGACCGCAGCAGATTGTGTTGCATCAAGCGCATGAGTCTCAGCAGTAGGATCGCTCTCACTGCTTGTAGCTCTCGCTCTCAGATCGCTCCAGTACTCCTGATCATTGACATGAACTCCAGCAGCATGTACTGCCTTGAGCAAATTATCGATTTTGCGCTTTCTCGCGGTTAAATCAGAGTCTGAAACATCTTTGCCCTTGCCCTTGCCTTCCTCCTGTTCTTGGCTTCGCGTAGCATCATCGAGTGTCTGAAGGAGAAGATTTTGAAGTTGACGACCTGAAGACTGATAGATAAAGTCTTCCATGATCTTAGGCATGTTATCTGCAAGATAGTACAACTCATCGCCTCCTTGATCGAGGAATGACGTGACAGCAGCGATCTTCTCCCTATCTACCTTTGCCTTTTTCAGAGCTGTCATGAGGGCTGAGACATTGGTGATTTCGCCATTGTCGTCTTCGTCTTCATCACTCCTGGGCGCGATCATGACGCTGGATCGGTTTGCGCTGGAATCCCGACTAGGCCTTCTATTGGCAGCATGAATTGTGAAGTAGTCCTCAGTTAACATATGAGCTTGATTCATACTGAGTTGCTTCACGTCTGACAAGTGATGGTGTATCCTGATCCTCCTTCTCAGCCACCTTCTCCGCCTGACGAACGACGTCCACCATGGATGATTTCCATGCCAAGCATACAACTTATTAAAGCTGAAAGAGTATTCCCAACCCAGCTCGTCAACATCGCGAGACATGTCTACGTACCATGTCTTCCAATCCCATACCCAGCTCGGATCTGGTAACTGAAAGTTGGTGATGTTGACAGCGCTGTCTTGAAAATTGGCCGTTTGCCATGATGCTGGGTCGAGATTGAGGAGGGAATTTGACGAGTAGAGTGGTATTCCGCAGAGGAAGGCACCCCGTTGGTTCTCATACAACACGTCGATGAAAGAGTCCACTGGCTCTTTTGATTTGGACCTCTTCTTCTTTGGTTTAAAGGGGATCTTGTCGCGCAGCCTACCAGTTCGCCCCCCGTCTTCGGGGCCAGGACTTTCTTCTCTCTCTTCCTGGTACTTGGCGTATTTCCGCTGCGCAAGCTGCTTTCGTAATGTTCCGGTCCTGCTAAGTAAGGCTCCGCTGTGTGACCTGCGAAGTTCCGCAGCAGTATCTTCTGAGGTCCTTTCGAGGCTATTCTCCTTCGGTTGTGTGGTGTCTACGAGGTTTATAGCATGGTCGTAGTTGTTCGCGGCGATCGTTTGACTTCGCTCGATCCCAAAGATTGACATTTCAGCGGAGATTCTCGCTGTATTTGTTTCGTCATAACGATTGTCTCATTGCTCGCAAGACTCGGCACTCGATTGCATAATAAGGATGCTTCAATAAAGATGGTAAGAAAAGATCGTTATGTACTTAGGGAGTGTGAAGAAGGGGAAGTAGCCCCACATGAGAAGCAGTTGCCCTAAAAAAGCTAGAGCATCTTAGATTTATGCGAGAACTGCAGGTGTGGCTGTGAAGCGTGCCATGCGCCATGTGGGGAACGTCATTTGCCCGCCAAGGCATCGGCCGACTTCCAAGCTCCTCCAAACTCACGTTAACAATCAACAACCACCTACATCTTCTCTAATACCTTAGTCAAAGCTATCTTCAACACGAGTGATCACTCAATCGCACCTGCTCAATAATCACCATGTCTCGCAGAGTTGTGTATGGTACGGGCCTTGCTGCTGCTGCAGGCGTAGGTTATTACCTTTACACCGCCGGCGGCGATCCCAAGGTTGCCCAAAAGGAGGTCGAACGTAAGTGACCGCTTAGCTACTCAATTCATACTTTACAATCAATTGACACTTGTCCGCAGATGATATGGCCAGCGCCAAAGCCTCGCTAAAAGGCGAGAGAATCTCCGGACAGGAAGCCAAGAAGGCAGGTGAAGAATGGGCGCAAAGAGCTGGATCCAAGATTGACAGCACCGTAAAGCACCCTCTGCCTTTTCCTTTTGCATCACTAAATTTGGGTCTGCCTTTTCAGATCAATGACGCTCGCGCAAAGATGCATGAGGCTGACAGGACTATCGCGGCGAAGGCAAGCCAAGCTGAGAGCAAGCTCGACCAGCTCAAGTATGATAGCGCCGCGCAATACGATAAATCTAAGCAAGAGGCAAAGCAGACGATCGATAAATTTGACAAGACTGTGGAGAAGAAGACGGCGGAAGCGAAGAGCGGAATCTCGAGCTGGTTCGGATTCGGTGGCAAGTAATTTAGAGCTGGGGCGAAGGCTTGGCTTGTGAAAGATTTTGGAAATGGGAAAGATAAGATACCTGATCAATGTGTGTTGCTGTTTCGCTAGCAAACTTGCTCAATGCTGTACACTAGCAGTCTGCCTTCGGGATTTGACAACTCAGCTCTTCGAACTGCGGTAATTTCACATCTGCATATTAGCCGCAAATTGGATCTCGCTACAAGATGCTGTACAGCATACGAAGGTTATGCAACCCTCTAATCCTAACGCGTTCAGAGTCTGATTGAAGTTTTCAGCCATATAACAAAGAAAGATAGTGCGTGCCCGGAATGCTGAGACAAATCCCTTGGCCAAATCCGTCGAGACGGGCTTGGCACACGAGGGTCTCTCTTATTGACCCCAGATCAAATATCCAACCATGCTCAGGAGGATCTTTGCTCCGGTGATACACAGAAGAGTCTCCGGGTGAAGTTGCTAAAGGATTCGTTACACTCGAGTTCGATGCCATGGCATCTCCTGGAGCTCGCTGAGTCAATTACCACCCGTGCACGGATGAAGGAATCCTACAATTCCTGAGTGTTCTCGTCTCTTCCAACAACATATCAGCCGTACCAACCATCACCTCGCTCTCAACTTCCCGTATCTCTTGTTCAATCTCGAGACCTACTTCCCAAATCAATCAATTGCACCCCCCTGTCCGATTCTCGCTCAAACTCACTGATCTCCCTCAACTCCCTTAGAGTCTTCATTTTCCTACACATTTCCGTCTCCATGACCCCAAGGTCGTACATACCCTCAACAATCTCCTCATCGATTCCCTGCGGTTGTAACCACGTCGCATAAGCGTAGTAGTATTGCACAAAGTAATTTATATGGTCTAGCAACCAGCGGAGGCACTGGGAGACGCGCGCACTGGTGAGACAGTGTTGTTCTATCGATACGTTGACGTCTTGGTGGATGGAGAGGAAGTCGGCGTCGAGGTTGTAGCGGCGTTTGTGGAGGGATTTCAGCCTTCTCTGGAGGGATTCGAGCGCGGGTTTGGGCGAGGTGTGGGGTGACATGGCTGTGGATTTGTATACTGCGGGTATAAGTATATCAAAATGGTATGTGCTGATATGCTTGAAAATGGTGGAGGTGAAGGAAGAACATCGAGATTTGTGGTGGAAACGCTTTTGTTGGACCCATGTGAGTTGCTCCTTCCGTATGTACTCACTCGAGTAAGTCTCGAAGCTTCCTTGTCGTTAGAACTCGCCATCATGGTTTCGAGGGGGGAGGTATCACGATACACAAATCGGCTTGGACAACTATACTTTCCTTGCCTTCTGTGGAATGCTCTTGATGACCGTCAATCGCAAGTCAACTCATCATGCAACACGACACATCAGTAGTACCAGCAGAAGCATATAAAGATTGAGACATTCAATCACCCCTCTAGGTGCTGATTTGAGACAGTATTGCAGTAAGATCCCGCTCATGCAATCGTGCTATCCTAATTCGCCAACTCCAACGCCTTCCGAATCCTACCGAATATAGCACATACTATCAGCTATAGCAAACATATACACCTTGGAGAGTCTAATCCCTCGAACATCTTCTTCGATAACTTTACCTAGAAAAGTCTTATTAGCACCCAAATGGCTCACGACCTATTTCACAGCTTTCTACTCACTCCTCTCACGCAAGGTCTTGACGCTCTCCAGATGGTCTGCCATTTCCTCCTCCGTCCTAGCAAGTTCCGCCTCTGTCTTCGTAAGTTGATGTCTAGATGCATCATTCTTCTTGATCCATCGGCTGATGGTGGCAGCACAGGTCGTGCTTGGTTGTGGGTGGAGATTTTTGGTCAGAAGATTGATGTGATCTTGGATAATGCAAGAATAGCGGAAGAGTATTTTAATTTCAGATTCGAGCTTGGTGATTTGGAGGTTCAATGTGTCGTGCTCGTTTAGGAGGTAGTTGAGACCCCGTCTGACTTCAAAGAGACGAGCCAGGGCATTGTTATTGAAGGATAAAGGTGGCATGTTGGTGTATATATCTATATATGTAAAATGTGTTAGACCTGGTTCTGAAAGCTGATAAAAAAGTTCAAAGGTCCGATTTGAAGAATGCAAAGGTCCGTTCTGGGTTATATTGCGGTAGTTGCGTTCTTGCATGTAGTTGATGCGTTGGGTAGCAGGTCTCTTATTAGAGGCTTTTCGAGGATGCAAAGGTTGTTTGCGAGACCTATTATGGCAGATTCCTTCCTATACGGGGTAGCAACTTGAGAGGCGGCGATGTGTTGTGTCGCGCATGGGCCTATTTACAGGTTTGAAACTCTTCAAGTGCCATCGTAAATGCGGATGCCCCCTGTTTTGCTATTGGTGCCTATTGTTCAGCTAAATTCACTTCAGCTTGCGAAAATCAATTTGTATCAGAGATCAACCTCTATTATCCTTGGTGAATGGGAAAGTGATGCCAAAACAAATAATGGAACAAACCCCGTGTTCACCCTTTTTCAGAGTTTCGTTTGCTCGATGAGATCAGAAAAGTCTAAAGAAAGCCATTGAGAGGCGAGAAGATACAATGGGAGTATAAGGAAGGACAAAAGCAAAACAAACAGCATTATCCCCTGACTACTATCAGACATTGTCAATGTGCGCAAAGCATGTCCCTTATGCTCCCAGCTCAGATACAAAAGACCCGTGACACCCCAAAGCAGATGTTTACTGGCCAAATCTCGCCACCAAACACGCAAACACGGAAGTCACTGCCGTCGTCTGGAACGACGCCGATTGTAGCGCACAATGTCTCCAATCTACCACTTTGTCTTCTCCTGCGGCCACACCCAGTCCCACAGCGCCATTCTCGTCAGCAGAAAAAGCATCCGCCGATTTTCATCACCCTGTGTGCGCTGCGAGCCCCACACACCGCTTGGACAAGCGCTAATACGAGAAATGGTCTCCTCAGGCGGTATGCCACATCTCACCCCTAGAGGGGATGTTGTTGTGGACACCGCTGCGGCTGGAGCGGTCAGAGCTGTGAAGCTGGTGCCGAAGCTGAAGGTTGATAGGGATAGGGCAGAGAATTGGGGTAACACAAGGAAGGGTAGTCAGCTGTGTCTGGTACATTAGCTGGTCTTTCGTGGTTGCGTGGGGTGGTTCATGTAAAATAGTCCTCAGAGTGAAGGATATGGAAACCAAGGAGCCTTGGGGTGCTATTAATGAATCCTACCACCCATGGATGGAAGCTTTAGACATGCAAGCTCTTTGCGGCTAGGCTCCTTTACCAAAACATCATTTTATCACGGCATTATCCTGCGCTCAAAAATTGCACGACGCGACCCTTCTTTGAGTATGAATAAGCCAAACGGAATCCTGGCTGGGTATCGCGAAAGCTGGTGATTCTTTGTTTCGGGCTTCGAGAGCCGCCAAAACCGTCCATTTTAATGGTAATCCACCTAACACCATGGTCATAATAAGAATATATAGACATAGAAATGCTAGCTGTAGAATTTATAAAGCTAGATCTTACCATTCCACACCTATTTTCAAGTTAGGATTTGGATAGGAAATGAGGATGCCAATATACACCAGTACTTACGCCCGCGGCCGCGCCCGCGCGTCCTTAAAGCCCCTAATAGCTAAGTCTATGGAACTATACGCATGGGCGAGCTTTCTTAGGCACTAACTTAGAATTCAATACTAGACTTACTATCAATCTTATTTATTATTCGAATCTTGTGATTTAAGATATCTTATATTCTAGCTTCATAACTTGCACAGCTAACATTTCTATTTCTATTTGTAGTTTTATATGACCGTGGTGTTAGGTTTGTGGCGGTTTGCCATCTAATAGCGCGCCCTACGCTCCCAGTCTAAAGTCTTTAGTGAAATCACGTCTACTAATAATCCATCTAATCACCACCAATAGCCGAAACATTAATCATCGAAGCTGCATTTCAGGCCACCAAGCTCAATAGCCGGCAGCATTGAGAGGCAATGAACTCCCTGAGTACGCTCATCTTTTGAGATTTAAGAGAGCCCTGCAGTATTATTGTAGACTCAAATTACTATTGTCCTAGTCAATTTGACGGATGAGGTTCGGATTGGCAGAGAAAAGAACACTACGTATGGGAGAAGCAGAGAGATAAGGTAGGTCATTGCTGCTTGAACTTGCTTTATCAAGTCTCGTTCAAAGCACAATGAGGCACAAGATACAATTACAATACAGGATACATAATCTGTCTAGCCCGCAATACGGGTCCTTATCAAAGTAAGGTAATTCTATGTACCATGTACCTTTCCCTTATCTAGTGCTGACAAGAGGAAACTTTCTAGGACGTCGCTTCAATAATATAAGAGAGCTTCGTCCCATCGTATGCCATCGGTACTGATTGACTCATTGCCAAGTCAGCTGTTCCGCGGAACTCCCCTTGGTAGCGCATACTTACCAATCATTTTCAGCAATGACTCACCGTTGGTTGTGGCTAGGCTGGCTAAAGTCATTGAGTCAACCCAATTACTCGACAAAGCCTCGCTTTCTCGAATTGCGAAGTGCAAAATGGTTTATCGTGGCTGTTGTCTTTTGCATGGCCTTTACTGTGAGCCCTATGGACACCATCTATTACCCATGATGACAATCCTAACTTGGGGATCACAACACTTTAGGACATCTTTCTATACGGCCTGGTAAGCTTCCTCGGAAATAAGCCGCTGATGTAGATAGCTTTGATCCTAAGTCATCCAAAGGTTGTGCCAGTGATTCCACAAGCTCTACAAAATCGGCTAGGGATAACTGCAGATAAAGGTTCGCATCTCAACTCTATATTTACGCAGTCGATGCGTTCCATGATTGACATCTCTTGGTTCCTCTTCGCAGCTCAGACGTGGACTTCTGTGCTTCTAGCCGTTTATGGGGGCGCACTCCTTGTTTCTGCTCGTAAGTGGGCGATCTCAGGTCTTTTGCAGCTACTGACCTTGTGCACCTAGCTTGTTTCGGCTATCTTGCCGACCATAGCAGGTCGCGCCGTATGCCTCTTGTTCTTGGCCTCATTATCTTGATTGGAGCCACAGCCATGCTCTGTATAGGAACGTCAATTGCTCTTTTCGTGGCAGGGCGTGTCTTACAGGGCATGTCTGCGGCAATGGTGTGGACTGTAGGCCTTGCATTGCTCGCTGACACTGTTGACAAGGAAGAGCTAGGCAAATGTCTAGGGTATATTACTTTGGCCATGAATGGAGGCACGCTTCTAGGTCCACTCTTGGGTGGTGTTGTATACGACAAAGGGGGATATTATGCGGTCTTTGCGATGGCGTTTGCGTTGCTCGGCTTGGACATTGTGCTTCGGCTTGTGCTGATTGAAAAAAAGATAGCTAAGAGGTTTATGACGGGTAGAGACGATGGGTATCATGGTACTCTCACGGCTATGCATGTACAGGCCGCTGAGGCAGAGGCAAGGATTGCTGCTGGCTCCGACACATTTGAAAATGAGAATTCAGAACCACTGGCCGATATCCCAAGTCGTCGAAGACTTTGGCGAAAAAGGCTCCCGCCAGTTGTTTGGCTTCTAAGTTCCCGTCGACTCCTCGTCGCGATGCTTGCTTCTATGGTTTTTGGGGTCATGATAACAGGGTTCGACGCGGTGGGTTTGCTTTGTCGTAATATCATTCTACGTAAAGCGGTATCTAATATCTCCATTCTCGATCTAGGTGCTCCCACTTTTCGTCATGCAGACATTCAATTGGTCTTCTAGCGGCAGTGGCCTCATCTTTCTCCCGCTCTTCCTTCCCTCGCTCCTTGGACCTTTCATCGGCACGTCCCTGCGACAGCCTGCGCTGCACTACAATGTCACTAACACTATCATCCAGGCCATCTGACGGACAAACGTGGCCCTCGTCTTCTCGCCACATCGGGCTTCCTTATGGCCCTTCCTTTCTACGTCCTTCTCCGTCTCATCGTACACAAGACTGTACGCCAAGAGGTACTACTCTGCGCTCTTCTCGCACTCATCGGCGTCGCGATAAGCCTCGTCATCACGCCCATCTTCACCGAAATCGTCCATATCGTTTATGAAAAAGAAATGCAGCGTCCAGGGATTTTCGGCAGATCCGGTGCTACCGCTCAGGCTTATGGCCTTTTCAACGTTGCTTTCGCCGCTGGTACTATCTTTGGACCTCTCATGGCAGGTTTCATCAAGGAACGGTCGGGATGGGGGTCTATGAGCTTGGCTTTAGGTGTGCTGAGTGCGGGAACTAGCGTTCCTGTCTTTCTGCTTACGGGTGGATGGATTGGGGATAGGAAGACACGGAAGACGACGTAGAGGAGCGAGAAGAGCGCGAATCCAGATATCTCAAGTAATCAAGAGCTTTCTTGGGTTAGATCTGGCGGAGTTATCCTTAATCTTCTATGGGTAACGTGTTAAAAGTTTGGAGAGTTGTGGTAGGTGGAAGGTGTATTTGGATCGTCATCTTAAGGATCCTCCCATGTACATCACTAGCAAAGTTTGCTACGCTTTCGTAAATAGATTTGGCCATTCTAACAAGATGGTAGACTAAGGCAGACGTTTGTTCGACGCATCTGCGGTTATTGGAGTTCAGGCTGAATGGAGTGGGCAGAGACGGGGAAATAACGACGAGGAATAAACACAAGGTCAGGCTCGCCGAAACTACTTTGGGTACGCCAAAGGACTTCGACCAAATCCGCACTCTACACCGTATCGATGGTTTGCTCCCAGTCCCTTTGCACGATTGCTTCAGTCTCCGGCCTCCTACACAGGAACCTCAACCTGTACATTCTCGGGACTGTGAAGCGGCCGTCCTCATACGCTTCATAGGAGACGTCCAGCTCTATCTCTCGACCAAAATCGTCCAGCGGCTTACGAATCTCGAACGCCCACAATATCTTAGCCAACGCAATATACATGCTGTTGACGGCAAAATGCATTCCAGGGCAGAGCCGCCGGCCTGCACCGAACACCCAGCGGTCAGGGAGTTCACACTTGTTGTCGCTAGTGGCACTAACGTGAGAGTGCAAGAAGCGCTGCGGCCGGAATCTCTCCGGGTCCTCATAACGGGCAGGATCATAATAGAGAGCGTATTGGTTCATAGCCACGACCGTGTCTTTAGGGATGAAGAAGTCCTTGTAGCATAAGTCTGCTGTTGTGTAATGGAGGACACCATTATTAGAGGGAGGGCGAAGACGGGAAGTTTCCCTGAAACAGGCCTCTATATATGGCAATCGACCCTGGTCAGAAAAATCAGGCGCGCGGGAGCTGCCGACGACTCTGTCCAACTCTTCGTGTGCACACGTTTGGGCCTCAGGGTTCATGGCTAGATATCTGAGGCAAGAATTTATCGTCGTGGAAGTCGTTTCTGCGCCAGCTTCAAGCAATGCTGTGGAGAAGTTAACGATTAGCAGCCCTTCCTACGACGATTGTACTGGTAATACTTACATCCTGCAAGAAATGCCTTCTCAAGCTCGGTCATCCCTTGCTCATTCTCAATTAGTTGCTTACCAAAAGACTCGGGGGCCTTTTCAGCTTCCACTTCTTCTTTCAGACGGTTCCAGTATTTCATCCAGACCGAGGTCTGGTACTCCAGGTGTTTCAAAGCTTCTTTCCTCCACCATTGTAGACGATTGGGCAGGCGTGCGAGAAAAGGCGCCGCATCGGCGACATAGGTTCCGGCGACCATACTATCAGACAATTCATGAAGTATGTCATAGATTTGTTTGATATCTTCACCATCCTGTAACCGTCAATATGGTTGTTGCTCTCCATGCTAGTTGGGGGCGGGACAAGTACCGAGTCAGGAAGTCTCCAACCGTATGTGGTCATCATGATGACGCTCGTCGCGAATCGTCTCACATGCGTATAGAACTGGGCTTGATCGTTGTTGTTGAAAAGGATATCATAAGCAAGCTGTTTGGCCTCTATCTCTTGGTTGGGCATGTACGTCATTGACTTTGACGGTGTGAGTAACTTGTGAGTACAGCTCCTCAAATATTTCCATTTCGCGTTGTCCGCCATCAACACAAATCGCATATCTCCACCAATAAGGTCACTGGCGACTGGTGTTGGTGGTCTCGACGCGGTTAGTGCAGATTGCTTGTCGAAAAGCTCTCGCGTAGCCTCTACGCTGTTTACATATATCCACTTCGTTAAGCCGAGCCGAATCTGGAAAAGCTCGCCATACGTACGTGCCCAATGCTGGAATTCGCGTTGTGGTCGAGCACTCAGTTGTGCCGAATTGCCGAATATAGTGTGGCCCTTAGGTCCTGGTACCCTCCGCAGGCCTTGCGGAGGCCTTCGGAACATGATCTTAAGAAGATCATGAAGCAGAAGCCCAATGGCACCAATGCCAAGAATTGCAGGTAGTAAATACGTGGAAAGAGCTAACATAGCTCTGGTAGGCCAACAAGGAAAGGGTATACAACTTCGAACAAATTGGGTATGGGTCTGGGAAACAAGCTGCTAGGAAGAAGAACAAAACTTTGGGAACAAGAGGAGGCCATATTGCCCATAATCACTGGAGGTGGAGAATGCAGGCATCAAACGCGACAATCTTTAGGTCATGTCTTACAAGTCACCATCTGACCGCAGGTTGTATGCAACCCTTGGAGGACAGAGCAGGCGAGAAGATATCACACGGCAACGTGCATCAAGTGCGGTGACTACAGCCTCGCTTCAAGGGGACCATACATGGAATCTGCAGACTCCACAGGCTATGTGGTAATATCAAAAGTCAAAATTTGATTTTCTGTACTCGTTCATCAGCTGAGGCACGATGGCAAGGGTAGAAGATGCCCGAGAGGAAAGAAGTCAGCGATGAACCGGATTTAGCAGATATGGAGGCACGGCTTCAACGCCAATGAGGATTCAATGCTAAACAAAGGGCAGTAATAAGAGTGTGCGCATGTTCGGAGATAATACCTCTTCGAGTTTAATCTCCATTACTGTGACGCGTGTACTGAGGCTCAACCCCGGAAATTGACCAGAATGCCTCACCGCCTTTGCATATTCTCTGGATGCACGATCATAAAAACGCAAAAATGTCATGTCATCGTCTGACATGCTTGAGTAAGCTTCGTGCATGAACAGCGAGGATAGAACATGTGATTCTTCAGTACCGTCGGTTGTCATATGATTAAAATCAATACGTTGAAAGCCGAAATCTGTGAGTTCAGAAGATGTGCTGTATAATTTAGGACTTATAGTAATTGTACTATTGGATAGACACTACTAGCTCTTTTAAAAAATGTTTCAAGTACGGTATCATTGTGTCGGCATTGGAACAATACCTGTAATTCTCCGTTTTTTAAAACAGTTGCGGCCGGCTATACTCCTTGCACCCAAATTGCTAAGAATCCCGGGACCAGGTGCAGGTGACACAATGGTTGTCCCGAGCCCATTCAGCTTTCCCAACCAACGTCGTGCTAGATGCGTTGGTAGAAATTGAAAGCCTCCTCTATTGATCAGGCATCTAGGCTCGATGAGAACACGAGGTTGCCGAGATTGCCGCCTACTATCTGCCGCTTCAGGCGGCCGGGTGGCGGGAAACCTACAGTGTTATTGACTAGTAGTTCTCTAGCTTTGAGAACGATGTATAAACACAGCATTTGGATCCAATGTCAACAATTTTCGTCCCACTAAATCAAGACTGGAAGGATGACCGGTGTGCAGAACAGCCGCAGTCTCTAGATTTGTATCCTCTCCACGCTCCAGACCGAGCCTCTCGGATCCCACGCCATCTCTACATGGGGTCGAAGGCGGTGAAGGTGGTACCCTCAAACTATCAATGCTCTAGACTTATGATGCTTGAGATACGACGGACGCGGATGGGCCAGGCGAGTCCTAGATTATCCTACTCGGCCGCGGTAGGATAATGTTGGAGTAGCCATACACAAGCCCCTTGCATTTAGATTGACAATGCATTCAAAGAAATCTTTCTCTCACTGGGTTTGATTTCAAAGGACTGTTGCCCTTTGCCTGACTTCTATAATCATGATCACCTTTGCAATGGCACCTACAGCCCTACTAAATGCAGAAATGGCTGTACCGTCAAGTTCTGTGATGCTTACACCGGATGAACGCGACAAAGTAGTCATCGTCGACATTCGCCGCAGAAATATAACCTGGGACATACGCAATGATATGCTGGAGAAGCTACGGCCAAGTGAAGGTAATGAGAAGAAGATGCCTACGATTCTGTTGTACGATGAGACTGGTCTGAAGCTTTTCGAGGCTATAACGTTCCTTGACGAGGTATCCATCCCCTCGTGGATTAATGCCTGGTTGGACTATATTTTGCCAACAGATATATAGTATTATCTCACAAACGCAGAGATTGAGATACTGCGGACATGGGCGATGGATATGGTAAAATTCATCAAGCCGGACTCCCTCATCGTTGAGCTCGGAAGCGGGTACTACCAAAGATACGTCCTTAGACGAGTCCACAGAAGAGGCTGACAACATCCTAGCAATTTACGCAAGACTAGTTTGCTTCTTGATGCCCTTGAGAGCTTGGCACAACCGTGCGATTACCTTGCCCTTGACCTCTCTCTCCCCGAACTCGAACGTAGTCTTACCGCCATACCGACTTACAGACATATCTCGAAGACAGGTTTGCATGGTAAAATCCAAGATTTTTGATGACCAAGTGGGTGTCTAAGCATTAGGTAGGAACTTACACCGACGGATTGAATTGGTTGAAGAGGCTTGAACATCGTTCAAGACCTAAGTGCATACTTAGCTTAGGTTCGTCCCTGGGGAACATGACTCGCAATGAAGCAAGCGATTTTCTTGTGGGTTTCGGAGACATTCTTCGTCCTGAGCAGGACTTTCTGCTCGTCGGTCATGATGGTTGTTAGGATCCGGAACGCGTGTAAGTTCACAGTTACCGCCACCTGCCTTTAACCTGCTGCAGAGAAACGGCCACTGACTAAAATGGCCTTCGCATGACAGACTTAGAGCGTACAATGACAAGCGGGGGATAACAAGACAATTCATTTTGAATGGACTGGTCCAGGCAAACAAAATTTTGAAGGACGACGTTTTCAAGGCTCCAGACTGGGATTATAGTATGACAGGCCTTCCTCACGTATGGTTGAGTATTTGTGCTGATAATCTGGGGGAAAAGTTGGCGAATATGACCAAAAGGCAGGTCGACACCAAGCATTCTACTCGCCGAATAAGACGTGACTTACGGGGACATCGTCATAAAGTCCGGAGAGAAAATACGCGTCGAAGAAAGCTACAAGTACTCCCCGCAACAAAGATCGTTATTATGGGAACGAGCGGGGCTGGTCGACCATGGCAAATGGGGCACTAGAGCTGTTGACAATCCATACTGTAAGCTGCCTCTGCTCTGGGATCTTCTCCACTCAGACTCCTTTGGTGACGACAATATGGGGCTATTCATCGGTGCTGACAGCTTTGCTCACTCTGCTCGAAGACGCTTTTTTACTGAACTTCACAGCAATGCTGCCTGATCATTAATCGACGTTGACACGTCAGTTCAGTTCAGTCGATACCAGATGCTAATAATTTTCAGATATCCATATGCTATCTCCACGACCCTTCTCGCTCGACTGATCAAAAATGATGAAAACCATTCCATCATTTGATTCCGATACATGAAGAGAAAGACAAAGAAATTTGTAGCTAGAAGCCTAGTATAAAGCACTTGAACCCTCCTTGAGGTGTAAAGAAAGCCCGCACCCGGGCCGCACCCTTTCCAATAGCGCACTTTGGCCACAAATGAGCCCAATATTCCTGATTTGATCCATAACTTTGTCTGTACTAGTAAGATTTTGATACTCCAGCGATCTTGAAATCACGATGAGTCACTCTATATGTTGCGCTCTTAGAGAATTGTTTTCTATTGATACTATTAGCGTATGCAAATAGCTATCGAATCCTTGGCGCCCAGCTGATGATGCCCCACCAAATCGCATCTAAATTTAAACATGCAATAGAGCACTTTCCCCACCAAAATTTTTTGACTTAGTATTATT
Source organism: Cladonia uncialis (assembly GCA_002927785.1). Taxonomy (NCBI): domain Eukaryota; kingdom Fungi; phylum Ascomycota; class Lecanoromycetes; order Lecanorales; family Cladoniaceae; genus Cladonia; species Cladonia uncialis. The sequence goes on from NAPT01000345.1 coordinate 16,057, forward strand.
TATTGGTCCTATATAGCTCTACAATCACCTAAGCTAAAAGAAAAAATTTCAAAGAATTTCTGAGATTTGTATACGCTAATAGGGTGGCCGATCATTTGAATTGCTAGGTAAGCATTTCGCGATTTTAGGTTTTTCGCCTTTGGACTATTACCCTAATGGCCCTTGGTACTTCCGTACCGCCATGCAATTCTCACCTACAGGAACTCGTACAATATTGCAGGCTACTTGAGTTCCCTGGGTCTTCCTCTTGCTACCAGGATGAGGCTTTGGAAAGGCCTGTTACCATTAATGCAAAAGGGAGAGCGTTCCCCGCATCCCAGGGAGACTAGCTTGATCATGTCCACATTCTGCATGATGGGTACTAGCACTCAACACTAAAGTCCTAATGCTTAACGCTAGTCCCTTTCTTGATCTATTCTTGTTTTGCAGAGGCAGATAGCTCCAAGTAATTATAATGTGTCTATTTCCCTTCACGCTGCCCACACATCTTTTCCCACCCCTTCAATCCAGTTGCCCAATTGATTCACGCTGCTATCCCACTCCCTCAGCCTTACCCTCATCCCATCAATCTGTCCCGAATCCAACACCTTCGGCTGCACCCAGTTGATCCTTGCAATCTCAGCCACCTGATCTATACTCCCCTTCAACAGTCCCAGGCTTAAAGCCTTCATAATCAGTATCTCAATCTCCGCAGGCTGCACATTCGTTTCCCGTGATATTGTTTGGAATGTCATTGCGCGATCGTGCGGGGGCCTGCGGAATACCGCTTCTGTAAGGGCAGACAGTGAGATCTTCTGATAGAGGAAAGATTTGTGTTGTTCGAGTTGCGGCGCTTTTGATAGGTTGGCTTCGAGAACATGATAAGCGCCCAGATCGCCGCGGTTGAAAGCGTAGAGGAGGTCCCGCAGCCAGGCGTGGGGAGTTGATATGAGGGATTCTAGAATGGGATGGAGGAGGAGTTCGCCGAAGTTGTAGATCGAGTCGGAGACTAAGGCGGCGATGCTGAGGTCGTAGGCACGGGATTGGGCGTCTGCGGAAGAGAGGGTGGAGATTTCGATGCAGGCAAGGTAGAGGAGGGCGTTCTTATAGTAGGCACCGTAGTCTTCGTTGGCTTGGTAGTAGCTGGCGTTGATGCGGTAGAAGGCGGCGTGGACTTCAGTCTCGACGGAGTCAAAGGTATCGAGAATGGATTCTGCGCTGTCGAGGTCCTTTCGGGCGTCGGCGAGGGATTGAAGGCGGAGTTTGACTTCCGCGGCTGCTACTAAAGCGTAGACATACGCGTCTTGGGATGATGGTTTGTTGACCTTCTTTGCTAGGTCCGTCAGAAAGCTGAGGCGTTCGTGCTCATCTGTGCATTTGTTAGCATACTCCAGAGGCTGGTGAGGTATGGCAAGTCTGTTGACCTTGACATTGTGAAGCAGCCAGTAGTCCTAACGAGACGAATTTGAGCTGATTTATCTTTTCAGCAAAGCTGAGGATGAAGTGCCTAAACAGCGGGAGTCTTTGCGAGGCACTGGCAGGGGTGTTGAAGTATTCGACGAGCACGTCGGTGAGTTGATGCCATAGCTTGCGATCCCAATAGTCCTCTATTGTCAGGAAACTCTGCTGTAGATCCTCCGGTGCAGCTTCTCTCTGTTCGGAAAGAAAATTTGAGACAACCTCTGGATCCATAGCTGGCGGGAGACAGAGAAATCTGGTCGCTTGTTTCAATATGAATGAGCCTTATGGAATTAGGTGAGGTTGCTGAGGTTTTGGGAGACGTTGAAGAGGCGTCCAAGCTTCTAAGTCCAGGAACGCGGCTGCGGTCCAAACCGCGCTAGCGTAGCCATCTCCGCCGATACTGCGCTTCAACGCATTCACTTCGCCTCTTGAGGACAGCAAATGATCTGATGGTCTAGCACGCCGTCATGCAGAAGTGCTGGGCCTCCCCAGCTGCCAATGGCTTACGGGTTGCCAACAAGAACCGGCGAGTATGCAATGGCTCACTGAACTGCCGCAGAGGAATACAGGATGTGGCTATCACAAGGACAGGAAAGCCAATCATAAGAATACAAGGAGGAAGGTAAACAAGCACCTTTTGGCTCATCCAATCTATTTTAAGAGAACTAAGAGGATGTTCATAGGTCTTCTATTGGAGGTAGAACCACTGCGCTGTCCCCTGGACCATCCACTGATCTATATAGGACATACTGCTACTGTTTTCGGAGCCACAGGGTTCTTAGGACGCTATATTGTGAATAGACTTGGTATGCTTCAAGCTGACAAGGGACTGGAGAATATGCTGATGCGGTCCAGCAACGCGAGGATGTACCGTCGTTGTACCATTTCGGGAGGAGATGGCCAAGAGGCATTTGAAAGTCACAGGAGATCTTGGGAGGGTTATGTTCATGGTCAGAGATACAGCTGGTCCTTGCAGCGCTTCGCGACTGATCCGGTCATAAGGAATACGATCTCCGGAACACTGCTTCGATAGAGGAAAGCGTTCGACATTCGGATGTTGTCTACAATCTTGTTGGACGAGACTACCCTACCAAGTATGGCTTGCTTTCAAGTCCAACATACCACGGTGTTCACAATATTCAGGAACTTCACCCTCGAGGACGTCCATGTTGAAGGCACGGAGCGCATCGCGGAAGCAGTGGCCAAGTACGATGTCGACCGCTTCATCCATATGTCCTCGTATAATGCCAACAAAGATTCCCCCTCAGAATTCTTCAGGACCAAAGTATTGTAGACTAATTCTATCCAACAAGTCCTTGCTAAGCACATTCTTCTAGGCCCGAGGAGAAGAGGTTGCGCGGAACATCTTTCCAGAAACTACGATTGTCCGCCCTGCTCCAGTCTTTGGCTACGAAGATCGGTTACTGCACAGACTTGCTGGTGTGACCAATACGTTCACATCGAATCATCTGCGACAAAGGTTTTGGCCTGTCCACGTGAGTAAAGTCGCATTCCTCTGCGCCTGGCTATTTCTAACAGCGCAAAGGCTGTTGATATAGGTACAGCATTATCACGCATGTTGGAAGATGACAATACTGCATCTGAAACATATGAGCTATACGGCCCTACAAATTACTCGATGGCAGAGATCGCCGAGCTCGTAGACAGAGAAATCTTCAAAAAGCGTCGACACATCAACGTTCCAAAATCCATAATGAAACCAATAGCAAAGGCTCTCAACAGCGCGATCTGGTGGAAGACGACCTCGGCGGATGAGGTTGAGAGGGAATTTCTCGATCAGGTCATTGATCCGAAGGCGAAGACATTCAAAGACTTGGACATAGAACCAGCCGAGCTGAAGAATTACACTTTTCATTATCTAGTAAGCACTTCCTATTGTTCTCGTAGCATATATCGCTGACGTAGACCTCTACTTCTCTAGCAAGCATATCGAAGCTCATCATTCTACGATCTACCACCGGCAACAGAGCGAGAGAAGAGAGAAGAGAAGAAGTTCCTGCATGTCATCGATGACCAATGATGATGTCTTTTCCAATAGACTCTCCACATTTCTCTGATAGAGAAGAAACTTTGGGCTTCTGTACATAGTCTTGGTCTAGATTAGAACCAGTTAAAGCCGCCCGTGCAAATCGTCCTCTCGTTTCAAACAGTGCAGCTTCAATGCGCGGATAGAGCGATTGAAGGCCAGCACATTTCTCAATAGAGCAGGGCAGGTTTGACGGACTGATGGAAGCAGTTTCGTAATTGCACCGCAGAATTCTTACCACAGCCCCATATCTTGTTTGTCTTGGCGACGAGGGCGGAAAATTCCGCATGGAGATTGCGGAGCGTAGCTTCAGAGCGAGCCTTTCCTGTGTATCTTAACGCATAGCGCTGCGCTCTATTGTATCTGGGTATTTCTCGAGTACGATGCATATATTCTCAATGACCAATCATTAATGCACCCTTTTTCCGTCCTCACACTTGGAATCTTCATCGCAGGATACATAACTGCGCGTTGGGATCTGGTCACAAGATTGTACGAGCTTGCAATATTCGCAGCTGATCACGGCGTAGTGGTAAGCTTTTTGGACTTTAAGCGTACCAAATATAAATAGTAATTTGTTTGACCACCTTCCAGACCCGAGCGGCACAAGGGTTCGCCGTCCTTTCGATCTTCTTCTTCCTCTTCATTCTGCCCGTTGAGCGGCTGGCAGCGCGCGAGACGAACCTGGTAAAGCTCGGACTCTTGCCATCCAGGTACTTTGCTGAACATCTTTTGTAGCATCCTCGGTCTGCGGTTGACGGCATTTCGGCTCGTGAGCAATTGAGAAGGCGCGGTTCGTTTTGAATCTGCCGACAATGATATTATGGTCGCTGGGAAGGGATTGCTCAGAATATTCTGGCCGTCAGATGCACCCAGAAATAAAAACCATGGAACAATCATAGGATGGAGGAATTCGCCGTCGGATGTCTTCGTAATATCCATCCTGCAGGATGTGGAGGTAATGCTATATCAATTCTATGGACTTCTCGGTCAGCTAACGGATCCCAAGCCACGAAAGGTGGAAGGAGCCCTTCGAGTAGGAACTCTTTTTCGAGATAGCCCGCATCCTATACGGCAGATGTACCACCTCTGTGGGACGAGCTCCATGCACGTTCTAGGTACCGTTAATCCTACAGTTCACTCAAGCGCATTCGATCCCAGTCATCTTCTAGCTTTCACAGAAGCATCGAAGACCATGCCCGCTATATTCTGCCCCAAAAGTTGTAACATTAGTGTCCAGGTCATCATCTTCGACCGCCCTTCTCCGCATCGAATGCAGTACATGTCTCTGAGCCCGATCTCGCTCAGCTTGGGGGATAAGAGTTTGGGCAGCAATGTTGCCTCTTACTCTCTTGGAGGTAATGAGCTTGAGGAAGAGGAAGAAAGGGCTGAGAAAGCGAAGCTGGTCGAAAAGCTCAAATTACATACCGTAATCAAGCATTCACCATCGCAGAAGGAGCATTTACTTCCCACTATACTGGCGCAAATAAATTGCTCTTCAGAAATTGCAACGCTCCTTTCGAAGAACGCATATGTATTAGGGACAAGGCAGAAGAGGAGCTTGAGTGTCAGTGAAAAAGTGGTAGAATCTGCTACTACGCTGCGGGACTATATCATTGCTCTTGTATGGCATGTGATCACTGTCTGGGTGTACCCGCTTCTAACCAGAGGTTTTGTAATCGGGCTCATCTGTCATCGAATGGTTGCGGAAGTCATCTTGCGTGTACTGGAATGGCGACTTCGTCCAGATTCTGCAGCTCTGAAAGACATATCGGCTACGGCTCAGCAGGTGGATATCCGCTTGCAGCAATTCTGTTACTGGCCAATTCAATACCTCACACTTCGTAAAAGGAAGGATGACTGGGAAAGTGTCACAGACAAGCATCCAGACTATATTCGCTTTTACAACAGCCTTTGGCTTGTGGCGAACGATGTTATTATTGGTATCGCCTTGGGATCCTACATCGTCGACAACGCCCCTTGGGTTGCTTGGCAAATCAATACAGTTGTGAATGGATGGACTGTAGAAGGCTTAAGAGACATGATCTTATGGCTCACGGATTGGCCAGGAGGTCTTAAACTAAACACTGAGCTAGCATCTTTTCTTGGAGATTTGTTTATCTGGGTGATTGACCTATGGAAAGGTAAGACAGGATCATCAACGTCGCCTTTCTCGTTGCTAATCCATGCAGAGTGCGTTAGTAGTCTCCAGCCCTTGCTGCCTCATGTCATCTACTTCATCGGCTTCTCGAGCTTCGCTGGAGCTACTATGCCCATATCGATGTTTTCGGATCTTTTATCTCTCTTGACTGTCCATATATATTGTTTCTACACTGCATCAGCACGCATCTTCCACTGGCAGCTCACCATTATAATGTCTCTTTTTCACCTCTTCAGGGGTAAGAAGCATAACGTCCTACGGAACCGAATTGACTCCTGCGATTACGATCTTGATCAATTACTCCTGGGAACGATCCTCTTTACCTTATTATTCTTTTTGCTGCCGACTGTGGCGGTCTTCTACCTTACTTTCACTTCGGCAAGAATGGCGATAATATTTCTCAAAGCGGCGCTAGACACCTCATTGGCTTGTCTGAATCATTTCCCACTTTTCGCATTGATGCTTCGGGTAAAGGATCCAAGGCGTCTTCCTGGTCAGCATCACCATCCCTGGCCAAGTCAAAGCTAATCGTTCCATAGGTGGCATTTCTTTTGAGCTTCAAGATACCCCGTCTGTTTCCCCGCATTTTAGCGAACCGAAAGATACATCGCCAACCTCATATGTAATGCTTAAGGTAGCTATTTCCTCTGAGTTGGTGGTATACACGACTAAAGTAAACTCAGTCCGTCCCACTGTCCCTCAGGGCCATGTTCGATCAATACTTCCAGCTGGGACACCGAATCCGCAATCATTACCTGTCACCTAGCGTCATACTGTTGCTAGTCACGGGACAATTCTTGCCACCGATCCATAGGAAGAGTCTTTACAGCCTGCAATACAGTATGCTTCCCGCTCAGAGGGCTAGCGTGTTGGAAGCGTGGCAGCGCCTGACCGAACAATCTCCCACAATCACTAATGGCTTTGCAAAGATGCCAAATGGCATGACCGTCCATCGCACTAGGCGAGGGTAACATGGTCCACACTATACCAAAGCCGTCTAAAATGTCATTTATTGAGCCATATAAATCAGTCGAATGAAGATGTGCTTGTGACAGACACCGTTATGAAGGGAGTAAATGTCCTCGGAAGCCGACAACCTACTATTGCTGACATGACACACCTCTCACTCTTCAAGATTTCCGCTTGAACGATCCCAGTGGGAGATCAGCGCCCTTTGCTTGTTGTACGGATGCCCGGAATATTGTTTCGTTACCGACAACAGGCAGCCTTCCTAATACAATGAACTTGCCGGACAGAAATCCGAGATCCAAGGTAATTTGGTCGGCACGCTTTAGGAGTGATTTAGGCAATAGGGGGGGTCTGACCAGTGACCATATACCCTCAGTAATTGAAGCCCGAACCATAAATATCAAGATGCCTTGCAACCTAGAGTGGGACATTTAATCGTCCATGTGCCGGCAATACAGACCTTCACCTGGACAAAAGGCTGATCGTTGCGATGTCTCCCCTTGCGGTCCCGTGATTGCATAGCCAACGTTCTATTTCTTCAGATCAGTAATGGCATTATAATGTTCCTTACGCTCAAGGTATGCCTGTAATTTCTTGAAAGAAGGATCCTGCAGCATCAATTGCGGACCGGGCCAAGGATCCCGCCATCTTTCTGTCCACCAAGTCAAAATCGCCAGCGGAACGCTGCATATCCAATCGAGCCTAACATAGCACCCAAGTACAACGTCTTCCCAGTGGGGATTGAGCCGCAATTTGACCTCGTGCGGTTCTGGCTTCTTATTTGATTTGCCGAGAATGATGAAGTAGTCGTCAGGGTTTACCTGTTCTACCGGTGGGACGCTGGCAGCGAGCTTCTGGATGTCAGTGCCTGGGTGTAGTGAGTACTAAGGCACTTACCATGGCAATTTTCACCCAGCCACGTGTTTCTGCCCAGTCCAGGACGAGGACGTGGTGGTTGTAGAAAGGTGGCGGTACCCAGAGCGGTATGCTCGTACGATACTCTTGCCACGTCTCCTGGGCGATGTGAGGAGGTTGGAGGAGCCAGATTTTGCCGCGAGGGTCATAAGGAGTGGGGATATCTTCGGGTCGCTGGATGTAGGACATGGAGCCTAATCTGAACTCGAAAGTAAACGGTGTAGACGTGCTGTCTGGCTTAAGAACTTTACATTTACAGCAGTTTTATCTTGGTGATTTGTTTTCCCCTTGGAAAGATGAGATACAAAATTCGGCAGTTGCAGCCCTTTACGTGACAGATTCTTCAGGAATCAAGCACGAGCTGGATATACAGACTTAATGGGTCAGCAGTGGGACGAAAACGCAGTGGCGCCTGAATGTGAAAGTTAAGACTAGCAACTAAGAAGAACACCGGCGATGATTGAGGCAAAAACACCGGAACCGAGAGGATCATGCGCTGTAAGGCAAGGCTCTGCGTTGGAACCCTGAAGAAGCCGCCGAGACACTTATCGAACGGGCATGAAGGGCGAGAGAGAGGCAGCCTGCAGGTCTCACGAAATCAAGGCACCCATCGGGTCAAAGAAAACAACCGAGACGAGAAGAAGTGGGAGCCTGATCTGTGACGTGTACGACCGTTCATATTCGGTTTGGTACGAAAAACAAAAGATCTTCGAATGGACGGGTGATGGGATGTAGCAAGTCTTATTTTCTCAAGCCATGGCAAAGCTCGACAAAGTTCCACATCACGATAATTATAACGTTACATATAAGCTCCACACAGTAGCATTTCCGAATATACTTTTGGAATTCCGAGACGTTAACGCCTTCGCTGAAGCACCTTCAAGCGGCTAGTTGGTGTCACAGAGCTTTGATAGATTGAAAGAAAGGATTCTCAAGCAACTTTTGATTCCCCATCACAAGCTCCTTCATTTTGTCAACCTGATCTTCAGTACTCATTCCCCTTCCCTCGGTCTCCTTCTTCCACTGCACAAGCATTTCCTTCAGCAGAGTACTCCCCTCTTCAACATCCTCTTTACAATGCTTAATAGCCGAAGTTTCATGCTTTGTTGAAAAGTCTTCCAATTCATCTGCCTTCCGCTTCGCCATATTGACGACCTTTTCGGGGAACCGGACGAGTTCTGCAACATGGATCCCGAAACTCTGGTCGCAAACGCCTTCTTCGACTTTGTAGAGGAGCGTGACTTCCCTTCGATCTTTGTCCGTTGCGTCGCCTATGTGAGCTACGACGTGCAGATTCTGAACTTGGGGATATTCGTCGACAAGTGCCGTTAGTTCGTGGAAATGTGTGGCGAACATGGCGAAACTTCCGATTTCTTTGACGATATGCTCTGAGATGGCCCATGCGAGTCCGAAGCCATCGTATGTACTGGTTCCACGGCCTAGTTCGTCGATGATGATTAGTGACTCTGATGTGGCGGATTTGAGGATGTTGGCCGTCTCGAGCATCTCGGCCATAAAGGTTGATACGCCCTTCAGCTGCGAGTCGCTCGCACCGACGCGAGCGAGAATGCTGTCGAATAGCGTAAGTTCGGCCTCCAAACATGGTACAAAGCAGCCAACTTGTGCCATCAAGGCGATGACTCCAATCTGCCTAATATATGTGGACTTTCCGCCCATATTTGGGCCTGTAATTATCAAGAATTCTGAACTGCCTCGAATTAAAGAGACGTCGTTTGTGATGAATTGAATGTCATCTTGCATTTCCATGCATGGATGGCGAGCTTCTTTTAAGATGGTATTGCCTTCACCTCTTGGATGAATCTTTGGGCGTACATAGGATGTTGGTGCGTGTACTGAGACATGAGCGAAGCTTATGACGACATCTAAATGAGCAAGTATGCCAGCAAGTTTTTCGAGGACCGGGCAGTACGAAGCAGCGACGCCCACAACTTCGCTGACCAGGCCACTCTGCGTTCGATTGTAGTTCTCTGTCAGCTGCTGGATCTCACGCCTTAGCTCTGTCATTCTCTGTGTGGTAAAATAGACACCATTTTTCTGAGTCGAGCACTCCTGATATCGTTGCTTCATTCGTATGCAAGCGGCTTCGGTCCGAGTCAGCCGGAAGCACCAGCCGTGAACCCTGTGATTTTCCAGGAAGAGCTTTTTGCCTATTTCTTGGTTGAGATCTTTGCTGACGTCTCTGTGCTCGCCATCGATCGCCTGCTTGACTTTATCAAGTTTTTTCCTGAGGATCCGTAGACTTTCGTCAAACTCTGGCTTAATGATGAACTCGTGTCTTTCGAGAGCGTCAAGGTCAATGGTTGTTTCTACCATCTCTTGCAATTTAGCTAGACTGTTTGAGTAGTCAATCAATTTAGAAGTGTAAGAAGCGTCCAAAGGGTCTTTGTATTGCTCATCCATTACGCCCTCCAATGTTCCGATGAAGCCTGGGAGGCGGATGGCAACTTGGTACGCTCTAACAACGTCTTCGAGGTTAGCTAATTTCTTCTGGAATCGTTTCGAAAGTCTGTAGAGATCCGGTATCGATCGCAGATGCTCCTCTTGCATAGTCTGCCTAAGTTCGGTATCCACCACAAAAGCCTCTACCAGCTGCTGACGCTTTTCGATCTCTTCCAAGCTCATCAGAGGCTGCTTTAGCCATTGAGCAAGCAAACGACTTCCGACTGGGGTTTTGCAATGATTCAAAAGGCCATATAAACTCATATTCTTCGAACCATCTCGCGGACCCGGCATGAGGTTGAGAGCTTTAAGTGCCGATGCATCTAGTTTCATATACTGTGACAGGTCGTGTTGGTAGAGCTGATACTGCCCGAAATTTGAAGGGTCAGATAGGACTCCAAGGTATTTGATGAGGGCGGCCGCAGAACCCATTGCAAGCTTTAGGTCCGTCTGAGGTAATATTCCAACGGCAAGCTCGCCTCTCAAGAGCCTGCTTAAATCCTGCTCAATGTCCTTTGTTCCAAAATCTCCAATGGCGCGCTCCGCGACCGCGATGCCACAACTATCAGCGATCGTCCTCATCTTTGCCAACTCTACATCTTTCTTCGAGGCGTCGAGCTGGACTAGACATTCTTTGACGCCAAGCTGAATCAGGAGCGATTCAAGGTTCGAGTAGAGGTCGTTGTCCAAGAATTCGCTGACTCCTAGCTCTCGTACACTAGCATCGGCAAAGCACACGCCAACGTTCCTGGCTTCAGAGGCTCTTGCTGATACTTTAACAGCCAGTATGATAGGAGCTGAGTCAAGTTGGCCACCAAGCTCGTCTTCAACGTCTTGCAGATTGCCTGGAGATGCCTGCTTTTTGATTTTCCATTGCATTCGGCCCGTGGTTTCCCATATCTCCACTCTTTTACCCAACTTGAAGAGCGCCTCTCGCAGAAAGTTGCGGTATACCGTCATAGTCATAGTCACTGATGGGAGGCCATTGTCCGTCTTACCGAGCTGACGGAGGACGGATGTAGTTTTGTAGACCTGCAAAAACGCATTAGTCGCTTTAAATCAAATGTCCGCGTCAGGCTACTCTACTATTCTCGCAATGAAGGCTGCATCATCGCCGTGTGAAGTGTACCAATCACCTCGGTCGAATATTCGAATGGTATCCTCTTCCTTCGCGGGGAGGGCTCGAAAGAACCGGATGAAGCCAACTTCATCGTCGACCTAAGGAATCATGAGTCTGCCATCCGTTAAGCATGTGGCATGGGAGGACTACCTTGAGCTCGGGTCTCGACGACATAACGGAGCTTGAAATAAACACTCTGGTAGTCCGTCGTGTATTGGGCGGGTAGAAGCGTGCTTTAACAAAGGCTTTAACAAAGATTCAATCACCCAACAGCCCAAGATCCTCCTCCGAAGGTTTGCGAAAGTCAATCACATCGATTGAACGTGATGGTTACCAACCTGACCTCACGCGTGTCGAGAGACGCGTTAAGTGGATTAGTATAGCAACGGCATATTTGATATCACGACCTCACATCCCTGTGATGAGCAGCGGTAATACGCTGCAGGAAGCCCTCTGATGGTTTAACATACAGTTTAGTATCTTACCACCAGTGATCACCCTTTTGGTCTAGTCGTAATGATTTCGCTTACCGTCCTCACTCTGGATCCCTGCTCCGCCTTACCGTTTGACCAGTCTTAGGCATCCTCATTAGACGCTCCCAAAGGGTAGCGCCCTAGGTTGCTACCTTCCAGTGCGAGGAGAAAATGTTTCAAATGGGAAGCTCGCAAAATATCCCTCCTTCTCTCAGCTTAGAATCGTTTGGCTTCAGCATGTAACCGAAGTCCAGCCATATATGCTTAGATTGCGCTATTGCCCATTTCATTGAAGTCCCTTGAGCCTGATATCTTGTCAGATGGCTAGTGATGTGGCTTCCGCAGAATCTTCAACAGCTAGACAACGTAAGGCTGTATGTTGATCTTTCTTTGTTCTGGGCGGAACGCATCCCACCGTCTCGCAATCTGTTCGCTCGTCTTTCACTAATAAGCGTTGCCAAAGTGCCTCAACTGTTATGAAAAGAAGATAAAGTGCGACTTCTCGCCCGAACTTGGTACATGCGGCCGTTGTAGACAGCAGGGTCTAGAATGCATTGTTCCAGATGGCAATCCCGCTAAAGGCAGATCGTCTCTCAGGCAGGCTTTCCCTTACAAGTCCAAGTTCAGCGAAGTCTGACCATGATGTGAGAGCAGACAAGCGGTTCAAGAGCTTGAGGATCGGGTCCAAAACCTAGAGAGTTCCGTTCAAATGTCAAGCGTTACCTCTCAAATACAGCCTTCAAGGCATGACAGCCTTGTATCGTCTCCATGGGCAGATCAGAGACCACAGCATCAAGCTACGGACTCCAGCTACGCGGGTGCAGGAAGATCCTCCAACTCGTCGTCCGTGCCGCTAACAAGAGGGGCAACTTCTCCGTGGTCCACTTTGCTGGAAGGCAGTGCAAGTGCTAATGATCCCTCATTTCATAATTCTACTTCGCAGCTTTCAGACGAAGAGACGTCGTTGTTTCTGTCTTCTGGTGGAGTCCGCTACGATCTCTCCCGGGAAACGCCCAATATTGGCCGAGATCAAGCTCATGTCTATGTCAGGAATTATGCTACAATTGCTCCATATCCAATCTTAGATTGGGGCCTTCTTGTAGAAGCATTGAATGCTCTCTTAGACTATGGAACAGTCTCAAAGTCTGGTCAAGTTGCTTGTATATGGATTGTGGGCGATCAACCCTATCATCAAGACTAATGTGCTAATTGCTCATTGGTGAAACAGTATATGGCTTTTGGTTGTACTCAATATTCGGCGGGAATGCGCTCCGATACTGAAGCAGGCGAGTCAGGTGTCTATTTCCAGAAGGCCTGGATCATGCTTCCTCAGCTACTCATGGACAACGATCTGTGGGCATTGAAAGCGGTGACTCTTATGGTCAGTCCGACCTCAATTTCTCAAGGCCATGGCGTGGCATCAAACATCCTCAGGTCACGGTCAAACATTGGTGAGTAACCAGCTAAGGTATGTACCAGGTTCACTATCTCCAAGCAAGTGCCAAACCGGAAGCCTGCTGGTCTCTACTAGGGACGGCTTTACGATTGTCAATCTCGTTAGGCTTCCATGTCAAAGAGTCGAACTTGGCAGCATATACTGAGCCGGAGCGTGAAGAGGGTAAGCGAGCATTTTGGCTTTGCTATATCATGGAGAAGTACAGCTCTCTGATTCCCTCCAAATACACTAGCTAAGAAAATGAAGGAGTCTCTGTATCAATCTCGGCCGACCGAGCTCCTTCAATGATCACCCAACAGCAGCGTTCCCAGAACCCTTCCAACCTGCCAGCACGATCTCAGAAGCCGACCTCAACGAAATCTACGGCACCAATGAGACCGACGCAGTGGCCTACTTCATCGACATGATAGAACTAACCCACGATCGCGACTTACTCTTCCACAACCTCCACGACCAATCCCAAGACATGTCACCCGTACTTGACTCCTTGTACCATAGACTAACTCAAAAAGCGCCCCTCCACAGCCCGCTCCGAACCAGCATCCGCGACCTCGCCTACCACAACACCATCCTCGTCATATCCTCCCGCCCGCAACCCAGCCCCAACTCCCCATTGCCTCTTCTCTCCGCCCGCACAACTCTCGACATCATCACCTCCGCCTCGCACGAAGGCGAACTGATGTGCGTCTGGATGTGGCTCTACTACGCCTTCACAGCCGCCACCGTCCTCTTCCTGCATTGTATCGCTAATCCTTCCCACCCCGATACAGCATTGAATATTGCTTGTATTGGTGATTTGGAGACGATCTGTGAGGGTTTGAAGGGGGTGAGTGAGGGCGCGAAGAGGATTATGAATGTGGCGAGGGGGATGAGGGAGGTGGTCTTTGGGCTTGTTAAGAAGGGTGGAAGGAAGAGGGGTGTTGAAGTGGGGGAGG